>JARHVA010004123.1:40000-250000 GCA_037957365.1 Torreya grandis
AGGCATTCTTCACAAAACATTTCCTTATTTTTTCCCTTATTTAACATTCAGCTCATTGGTGTTCACCATGTGAGTTGTAGTGTAATACCATAGATATGACTATTCTCTCCCAAAAAATTACCACATTAAACATCCTTAAATTATTCCCACATTTATCTCTACCTCATAGGTGTTCCCTTTATGTGTTACAGTGTAGACTTTGGATAGGGTCAAGCTCTTCTGATAGAATATTCCAATAAAGATTTCATACTATAACCAAGTCATAATAAAATTACATGATTCAAATTTGAGATAATTTGTGTGAAATTATGATTTACATGTCATTTACATACTTCCCATCTTGATTTAGTATGTTTTTATGATCACTTCATAAACACTTCACTTTAATCTTCTTATTTTTTGATTTCATGTATGCTTACAACCATTTTATTAAATTTATCATACTTCCCATATTGATTTAGTATGATTAATTTTATTTATACTTACATTTTCTTCTCTTTTCATACTTCTTATATTTATATAGTATGATTGATTATATTTCATTTATATTTATACTATTTTTATAACATTTTTACCACTTTATTACAAATTTTCATACTTCCCAACTTAATATAGTATGACTTCTATTTGTTCTAATTTAGTGCAATTTTTACTTTTACATGGTTTGAAAACATTTTTTACCTATTACTTTATCATTTTGGTTTATTATATTTATTCATCTTTTGTTTTTGCATATTTCCCATCATGATTTGGTGTGTATTATATTTTTTGATTATTTATACTTTTCCAAGTCATTTGATTTTCTTTTTTAACCATGCATGTGTATCACATAATGCTATAAAAAAACATACATCATATATTTCCCATAACATATATAATAAAACTAAAATACATGTTCTAGAAGGGAAATACATCCATACATACATGAATAAACAAAAAATAGAAATCATAGACTAATAAATGTCCATATCAATATATATAACATAAGTTTGATATAATATAATAAAAAATGCAATAACTACTTCTCTAAGGCTATGCTCCATCAAGTCTATCATATGGTTAAGCCATGATACCTATTGATTCTTATTATTGACCCGTATAAATATTATGTTGTAATTAGGTAGTCTAGGATCTCAAGCCATTGACCTATCCCTTTAGATTATCCACCTAGGCCTGTATACATCCAAGCTCTACAATAGTCGCCATATGGGCAGCTTGCTCTATGTCAATGCTAGCTAAGTTTGGACCTCTCCCTCTCCTACTCCTAAAAGTATATGTAAGCCATTTCTTCATGCCTAAAACTATTGAGCAACCTCCCTAAATAATTTAAACTAGCTAGCATAAGCTGGGGTAGATGGTACCATAGGGTCTCCCAAGGTAGATGGCTCATGACGTGACATCACCCCATCCAAAATATCATGGTGTGCATCCAAAATCATGGCTCCAAATATAATATCCTCTGTATTAATACCTATAAAACAAAAACCAAATATACATCAAGAAAACTTAATCATTCATATATATCTATATACATATATATATATATATATATATATATATATATATATATATATATATATATATATATATATATATATATGTATGTATGTATGTATGTATGTATGTATGTATGTATGTATATCAAACCATCTATCTATCCCAAATACATAAATTACAATATAACTAGTGATCTATGTATAAAACTTAATCAAATAAAGCATTTCTCACTAGTGCCAGCTGTTGATGCTTCTAAATGAACCACATGTGCTCTTAGTGTTTACATAACACTTCTCATTTTATAATTTGGAAAATTTAAAGCATGAGTTGTAGGTTTCAGCAATCTAGTTGCCTGTGGTGAAATAGCAGTAGAGCAAGATAAACTGTTCCACAATATTTATATAATTTGGTGGTTTGGAGCCACCTTGGTCCATTCTTCATGAATTGCTAAGAATATATGCTAATACTTAGTGAATTATGCTCCATATTTAAGCTACAGACTAATCTTAGTGGATATTTATAATGAAGCTAAAACTAACATGATCTTGGGGTAAAAAAGGATCAAAGAGAAGGGTAAGGTAGAAAAGAAAAGAGTGATTACCAATTTTAGCCTAAAACATTATGAAAAACCATCAATTTAACTGAGTATGCATTCAAACTAATATATAATGTAAAATAGCCTAAGCTCAAATTTCACTACATACCAGGTCAATTTCAAAGGATAGTGTGAAGAATCACAAGTAAGAACTGGTTCTCTTTAAAGATTTACTACTATTATCAAATTACACATGTACATCTAAAAATAGAGTAAAATGAAAATGAAGGAGAACCAAAGATATTTAAGCTAATTACATGTTTCACAAATTATAAAACCTATGATTATAAGGATACAACTTAGAATTCCAAGACACTATTCAAATTCAAGACTTTAACTGGTAATTGATAGAAAATCTAAAATGACAATTAACATATCAAACATAGACAATCCTTAAAAAATTCCCTTGATTATATTAATTTCTTCAAATTGTACAAAGTTTCTTATAAAATCTCTCTTTACAAATGGTAATACATGCCTTTATATAAAGATCAAGTAATATGCTGGTCAGTTACAAATTACATGTGTAGAAAGATAAGGATAGTTGTCTTTATTGGCTCTAAAATACACATGCTTTTCACAATCATACTAACCTAGAGGCAAATATGCTAACAAACTAGAATATGCCTTTACAATAGAATATTCTATTTCAAAATGTTACAAAACTCTACAAAATAGAATATTACTTAATTTATTGGTGGGGCCTCTAATTATCATTGTTGGAGGATGCTCATGGCTTTGGCATGTTGCTCATCAACTAGTTTTAGATCCACTATAAGATTCATAATACATTCATCCTCTTGATTTACCAAGTCATTAAGTTCCCTATCATTCCTATCCATGGCCTCTTTAATGCTTCTAGTTTCATTTATCCTTTCACATGTATTGAATATCATGTCCAAGATTTTATTGTTATTAGCCCTAGATTTTCCTTAGATTTTTCTTTGTTTTCTTGGATTACCAAAGTATCCAAATGATTAAATTCCTCCTCACTTATGATTCCAAGGGCATTGGGTTATGTAGGATCTGTGAGCATAGTTACAAGAAGCTATTCAATCCTTACAATTAGCTCCTTATCATCATTCAGGAGCCTTTCCACATTATTATGCCAAGCACTCAAACTTTGAACCTTTTTAATCACAATCCCCAAAATTATACTAAAATGTCCCAAAGTGATGGTCCTAAAGCCTGGGATCTATTTCCTTGCTTGAATATTGATAAGTTGGGTAATTTTGTCTTTTGAGGCGTACCATTGGGTGAACATGCTTTTGGCCAATGCACACTACCCAAGTAATGCACTCTACCTCAGCTTCATTGACTTGAGGGATTCAAACATTTCTTAGAATGACTCATCAAACATCTTGGTCATCACCTTAGGCACTGATAAAATTGCCTATGTCTACAAGGTTTCCTTTTCCTTTTGAAATTTTAGGATCCTCTACTTTAAGCCTTGGAATCCAACTTTAGCCTATGTAGACTGGGCCTCAATTAGACTTTCCACATCCTCCTCATGAATCAAAACTTCACCAAGCTACTAACCTCCTATTGGGGTTAATCCCATAAAGGGTTTTAGCTTTTGAAAGGTGAATTCTTCTATTTTAACCATAACTATCCTTATTGTTATTGTCTCTAACCCAGATGTTTTAGGGTTGAAATGGGTGGTAGTAATTGGTTCCTTGAACCTGGGAGATTATAGGACCTCCACACCTAAGCTAATATATGCTCCCAAAGCATCCATCCTTTTAGTTTCTATTCCTTAGGTGACCATAATTCTTCATTCTTCTTACTCTTTTACCATGGCTCTGATCCATGGTTTTATGTCATCATGTATTGTGATGTCAACAACCCTTGTCATGACCCATGAGTGGGAAAGGGAGGGAATATTTTATAGTTTCCCATAAATTAATTATTCAGGAATGACTGGTCCATCAATAGGTAATTCATCATTGAATAAATTTACCTCACTTGTGGGGTGAGAGAAGGTTAATTTTGGCTTCTTTCTTAGTCCCATAGGAATCAATGCTAATTATGCCTCCCTCTTCTCCTAAGATGCCATAAGGACCAACTCTTTTCTTACATCTTCCTTGAGTTCCACTTCCCTATCTGAGTCATAGGCCTCTGTGAGCTCCTTGAGGGCACCCTCAAGTGTTTTTTCTAGTTCCAAGGCAATCATGTCCAAATATTATACTGAATAAGTAGGCCTTTATGGGAGTGTTGAAGATGGTGTCCCCTTTCCAAGCCTCTCTTCCAATTTCACCTCTCCCACTTTCTCCTTGCCCTTACCTTATTCATCTTATCTTTGCTCATGTTTCTCTTACGACTAGGTTTGTTGTTGTTCTACTTGGGGTTGCTCTTGAGCTATCCTCGATGGACAGGGTAATAAATGGTACTACAAAGGATGTATTTTCCAAGCTTCTATTGAGGGTTTATTATCTCTAGTTAAACTATATTCAAGCTTAATATTATGGCCTTAGATCCTAGCTAGTACTTCTTCATAATTCTTGGATTTGATATAAATGGTGTCATGAATACCAAGTTGATGTACATATTCAAGTTTTGAGAGATTTTTGTCTGTAAAATGTCTAGTCACTATACCCTTAGGATCCCACATCTTAAGTTTATCTAGTTGAATACCAAATGAATCTCTATGTCTAGCCATGATCTCAACTTATTTCCAGTCCTGTAGTATGGTCCTTCCAATGATGAAATACACATGAGGAAGAGGGAGCTTATAATAATTTTCAAATTCTAAAATAGAAATATATGCTACTTCCTTTGAGTTGCCTTCCCTAATGATCCATTCATTATCAATTTTTAAATCAACAAAAATAGGGGCAAGGACATCGATGTAATTTAGTACCTCAAGTTTTGCTACAGCATGGTGAAGGCTAGCCATCTAGACTACAACTAGGTCATAGTGCCTATGGCTTATTGCAATAATTATTTGCTCTTATTTTATGATGGGATTCAATTCCTCGATTGTGAATAAGTGTTCAGACCAGTTCTTAATGCTAGGGATATTTAGGGCTACAATATCTAATTCAATGTCTTTGAAGAGTTAAACCTCATTATCCATTGATAAATAGAGGTCAGTTTCCTCCATCTATTGTCTGAAGGCCACCATTGTTTTTTTCCTATAAATTGCTTGTATTGGTAACAAATGGTCTTTGTGAAATCTCCTTTGCACTCACAAAACATAATTAAGCTTTCTTTTGATTGAATTATGACTAATTGAATCTATTTGGGTCACTTTTATGTAGGATCTAGGGTTTTGGAGCTTTAATGGTAGAATATATTTAGGCTTGGGATTATACATGCCTTGGATTTGATTTGGACCTTTACATTTATATTTTTGTGTTTTTCAACCCATAAGATCTTATATTTTGTCTTTTTCTACTTGTATGGAGTTTATGTGGCATCAGTCTAGACCTTTCATGGAATTTTTAATAAATGCCATTTGAACACTAGCCATTGGTATTTAAAATACCTTCTTCATTTCACATTGTAGGATTAAAATATTAGATTAGTATGAGGCATAGATTATAATTAGAGCCCTTGGCCATGATTGGTTCTTTCTATTTCAAACCCTGTGGCTATGACACTTGGTACATTATGTTCCTTCTTCATGCTCCAAATCTTTTGTTAGTCCTTTTTCAAATGAGAATTGGCCACGTAGTAAGCTCATGGGAATTTGAAAATTCATGAGTTCCCTCATGCCATTGAGTCAAAATCTAGTGGTAAAGAATGAGCCATCAGATCATCTTGCTAGTTTGGCCTTGAATGCACTTTTGCCATGTGTTGAGTTTGTGAGCTCTCAAAGATTCATTGAAAAGTCTTTGGGTGCATTCACATTGTTAGATCAAAACCCAATGGAAAGCACATGCTATTGATCTATAGAGATGCCTGAACATTAAGTTAGCATATTATTAAGATTGTGACTTAGGCTTAAGTCTCTTAGAATAAGGTTTGTCCCACATATGAAGTATGAAATAAACCTTAGGCTAAGGGGTTTATGCCTATGTTTTTAGATTTATATGCAAGGGGGCCATGTTTTAGATATTCTTAGGCCAATTTTTACTTCATGTTTAATAAACACAATGTATGCATTGGTTTAGAATATTTATGCCAAGGCTTTAAAATATGCCCAAAGGGATGAACATGGCACAATGGGCCAATGACACATAAGATTTTATTAGATTGACAAAACACATTAAAACCTTTAATTAGATGCATTTGGTCTAAATTTTATTATATGAGGAATCTATTTTCAAAATAAGACCTAGTATAAGTCTATAATTTAAGGTTCATGATGTTTAAATAAAATATCATGATGACCTTAAAGTATAGACTTAGACTAGGTTTATTTTACATATTTAGATTTTGAGACCATTTCTGTATTTTTTAATTTGAAGACTTCTAGTGTTTGAGAATTTTTTGATCACTTCCCTTAGCTTATCAATCCATTTTCGAGCCTTACAACAAGATTTTGGAGTGCATTTTAACCCTGAGCATAATAATTCATTAGCTTAAATTTGATGGTCTTGTAGACATCAAATATGTCCTCTAAGACATTAAATGATGGTTGCATAAATGTTTATGTTTAGGCTAGTGAAGTTTTAACTTGGTGGGCTTAAATTTTATGATCATGTGAATGTCAAATACATCCTTGTAGATGTCAAATGATGGTCATGTGAACATCAATTTTAAGCTCATCAAATTATTATGACCCAGTGTGATAATGCCACTTGGCACATCTATGGGGCCTCCTAGGATCTTTGACTTAATTCACTTCATTGGATAAAAATTTGTGATGAAGAGTCAACCATTGATCACAATACAGAAGCTTGCTTGTGGTTAATTTCTTTGTCAGGTCAGACCCATTTGCTTTTAGTTTTTGAATGCAAAGGTAATGTGTGTCGATCTTTTGGGCCTTCTGTATTCCTTTGACATTTTCACTAAACTTCACTCCATCTGATTGGGTCTTTATGATAAAATAAGGTCCATTAATAGTGATTCAAGGGCTTAAATGTGATAGGTCTAATGGGTTATATGCAGGATTTTGTCAAGCTTCCCTCATGTCATTAGATAAAGTGTTGAAATAAAGCATGGTTGGATCCTAAAAGATGCAAGGAATTTAAGTTAAGACTATAGAGATGTAAAAGACATATGCTTAAGGTGTTAAGACTAAGGTCTCACTCATATTAATAAATACATTAGGGCCTTAAGATTAAAATCTTAGGCTAAGGTATAAGTAAGGGATCAATATGACATAAAAAGGGGACAAGATTTAGAATTAGGCTAAGGTGTTAAAACTAAGGTCCTATTAGTATTAATAAATATTATGGGGCCTTAGGGTTAAAGTCTGAATCCAAGTTAGGAAATATTCAAAGGACCCTATAGAATGAACAACCTAGTTAGGCATACAAAGGAACCTTTAAAGGGGGAATATAACAAAGGGGACCAAGCATTTTATGTTAAGTTTTAGATATGTTAAAAAACATGACTAAGATAAAAACATGAGTTTCATCTTTAGGCCCAAAATGTATTTTTAAATGGTTCCCACCAATTTGATTCTCGACAACATTTAAATTTAAACTAAGGGTTTTCTTAGGGTTTAAGGACACAAATTTCCTAAAAACATCACCATAGAACTTGTGACTAAAAGTCATAAAGAATATTTATCATTACTATTAGTCCAAATCAAAGCAAAAAAAACCAAGTAATCCTACCTTTAATAAAATGAAAGATATATAGATTCCATAAATGACCTTAGCATGCTAAATTCCATGTTCAAACCCTAGGGTTTCTCAAGGGTCCCAATTTTCAAAAATCAAGGTATGTTGGCCCCAATAATAGTGTCACCAACAATGGTCTCCATGTCAACCCAACCACATAACACCTCTTTTTTCAAGTTTCCTTTGTAAAAGTGTAAAACCTAGATTTACTACCCATGCATGTTATAGTCCCCTATTTGGTTTCCTCTCTATCAACCAGCTTTGTCTAATAGCCATTGTAAGATCTCTATGTATGAATACTCGTGCATGTGTCCCCTTTCTCCAATAGTGTCTCCATCTCTTATAAACTTGAGATATATACTATTTTTGCTATTGTGGACTATAGCTACCTCATCTAAATCATCACCCTAAACATCCAAGACTATAACATCCTTTGGACTATGCATCACCACTTCCTATTATAGTGCCCAACTTGCCCATGGTCTCACTCACTGAGACCTAATAATAGGTATCTCTATAGGTACCTTTACACCTCTTCTCCCTATTATCTCTCTAGCATGTCATGCCTAATAAACATGCACTACTAGAGGAACTACTAGATGTGGTAGGCCTAGCTATATAGATACATGATCTACTAATTATGGCTCCACCCACAAAGTATAATTGACTATGATCTAAAAACACACCAAACTCATAGAAAAAATATCCTAAGTTAGATATATGGTTATAATATCAATGTAATACTACCACACTATCTACCTTTGTGTCATAGTCTATAAAGCTGGGAGATAGGGCATGACACATATTTCATGATCTTGCCTCCATCATACCACCTAAGGTAACCTATTATTGACTGCATGAGGTAACCTAACTAGTTGATACATATGGAATATTTCATAAATCCAAGCACAAAAAAAATGATAAGGCCCATCATCTTCTATCCCTATGTTATCATACCATACATATTATACATGAACTACACCCAAATGATAGAGCCTAGATCATATAATGTACCCTATTCTAGGATGGACTCACATAAGAATATCATGTATAGTAGTACCTTCCCATTAAACATGTGACATAACATATGTGTTATCACAAGTCTTATCATGGCCTTATGAATATCTGGAATGGTTGAGATATACACATCAAACAAGCTAACCTATAACCTAGGATAAATCCTCTCTAAGTCTATCTCCCAATAGATCAAGGATCATCTCTCATCCTCTACCTTTGGTACATCACATATGACATGAGTCCTGGTAATGATAATTCCAAATAAGGAATGGACATCCTCCAAGGTGATTCCCATTTATATGGCATCATTCTCCACCTCTCATCAAAAAGTGTTGATCATCTGATCTCATTCTCCTAAGAACATGATAACTAGATCAACACTAAGCAATATCCTCCTTATCTCCATGATGCCTCAAATTCTAATGGAAACTAGCTGAGTTTGATCCACATATGACAACCACTCTATCAAATCTAGTAGCCACAATGCATCAAATAAGTACCAAAATCTCTATCATCTCTAAAAAATATCAAAAAATAGAGCATGTATTAGATCTTAATGTAATAATGATAAAATACATTCTTAAAATTCCTAAAATATTAAAAAAATTAACTAATTCTTCAACCTATTTTTCTTATTTTTCCTATTTTCCTACATAGTTAGCCCTTCTAGTACTAAATCAACCCTTTCACCACTTTTCCATACTAAGTCATCCCTCTACTATGTAGTTGGCCCATTCTTGCAGACACAATTAACTTTTTGATACGAAATCATCCTTTTCCCATTAATTTTATACTATATCAGCACTTTGCCATGTAATTAGACTCATTTAAGAGATTGTATCAGCCACCTAATACATAATACATTAGCCAAAATGCACTATGTCATCCATATCTATTTTTATAACTGAGTCATCCCTCACTATGCAGTTGGCCACCCCCAATAATACTAAGTCAGTCCTATGCAATGCAATCAACCACCTTGACTTCTCTCACCTTTTCCAACTGAGTCAATAGGGTTGAATTTGTTTGAAATTTAAAATAACATTTTAACCATTTACCATAAATACCTTAGGCATTTATTGGTCCAATTCTTTCCTACCTAGTATCCCATTTTATTCCTAGTTTACCTAAAAATTTATTAAGGTCATTTTTTCTATCTAGATTTACTCTAATATCTATATTTCTATATCTATCTTAATTTCAATTAAAATTATCATTTTTTTTAAATTAATGCATCACTTACCTAAGTTGTACTGGCTGTAGTCACTAGGCTTCCTCCATGTTGAAGCTATCATATTTTTAATATGATCACTCTTGGGGCTCAACTAAGTCTCTCAAAGCAATATTTTCTTAGAATAGTAGAAATAACAAATTAATTAATTTCTATCCTATTTATATTTACTACTCAAAATTATTTACCAGTAAATTCCATTTTTCACTCATAACTTTGTTTCTTCTATCTCTTTTTTTGAACCAAAAAATGTTCTAGAATCTTGGCATAAAATAGAAATTTCCACCATATTACATGTATATTTTGAAAAAAATTCAAATTTTCACTTATTTTACAAGTTCCCCTAATGTTCATTACATTTGACACCTTCATATTTATCTCACTTCCTTCTTACTCTATAACACTAAGGTAAGTAAAGGTATGTATTTTTCAATTTTATACTTTCATTTATGTTATTTGATTCTTACTACAATTTACTTAGCTCTGAATTGTGTGTTGTTATGTTCTTTTCCTGAAGCACCATCCTGTGTTGTAACTATGTGACATGTGATGAGATTTGAGTGAGGCATATGTATAAACATAATATTATAAAAATTTATCAATTATTTACATTTTTTCTCTTACAAGAACCCATTGAGAATCAATCTCTCTAAGTGCATGCCTTAAAGGGTGCACCAAGAAATGGGTGGGCGGATCATTGGTGCTTTTCAAGATTGTTATCCCCTATACCACCACTTGAAACCAACACATACCTCTCCTTTACATTTGACTAATATTTAATACCTCCCTTACACACTCTTGTAATTAATTCACAATCTCAAACAACCCCTACCTAAGGCAAAATATATTTTTGTCATTTACCAAACAAAATCACATGGGTTGACCCTATTCTTAAAAATGAGCATGTTACATGACTATGTCAGCCCATCCAACCTAGTCTAGGACCTACAATATTTATTTAATAACTAGTTCAATTGGGTTGACTGTGTTAGATAAAACTTTGAAAAGGTTTAGGGTTATATCTAGATATATAAACACATCCTTTTTACCATTTTCATTATAAATAAATAGATATAATCACTTATTTGTGCATCTAATTATCCACCATTCTACTTGAGGAGCCATTGCTTAGGGTTTCATACTTTATTTAGAGAGAACAATTTTGTATAATGGGAAAAATATTTTGGATGCATAGGATAAGTCATGTAGCCTAGATATGACCTATGTTTTTTATCCTTATGAACCACAACAACCCATTGTAAAACACCATTGGCCAAGGGAGAGATTGAGGCTTGATGGGTTCATCTTCAAGGTAAGTATTCCTAACTCTTGATCCTCTTTTGTAGTAGATAGATTTACATGTTTTTTTTCCTATGAGTATGTTTCTCTCTTCATGCATTTGGATTACCTCTACATTGACTTGATTAGATTTATTATATGCATGTTTACTTTTATGTTTATTATCCCCATTTTATACTACATGCTTTGGTGAGCACTAGATTAGATTTAATTTATTTTCTCATTTAATTTGATAATATAACATAGGACCTAGCTAGGGTTATTATGTGGTATTGATTGATTATAGGATTTGGAACCATCTCTAGTGATATTGTATGGTAAGATACCCCTTAGTTAGGTCTAGTGGATCCATATTGGTTATGACTCTGATTGTCTAAATGCACCAATAAATATAAGGGCTAGTTTGATTTATCTTCTCTAAGCTAGGAACTATTGTAGATCATTTTCACTTTCCCTTGTGTATAATAATCATTTACATAATTCATAATAAAAAAATATGAAGTATGAATGGGATGAGTGTTATTATAATATTTTTCATAAAATCAAAGAATATAAACTTGATCCACAATTTATTATGCCTCCAAATCAAGATAAGCCTTTTTCATTATGAATTTATGCTACAAATAATTCATCATGAATTTTTTTGGCACAAGAAGATGATGATGATAATAATAAGGAAAATTAAATTTATTACATCATTTTTACACTTTTGGATTTTGAAAACAAAATGAAATGAAAAAAAAAAATCTTGGACATTATTTTTGTAGAATAAAAGCTTTGGCACTTCATATTTAACAATGAAACACATGTCATCACAAAGGTCAATCTATTAGAGTATCTCATGAAAAAACCATATTTGTACACAAAGATAAATGAGAAGTGTTATATATGTAATTTGGCTTAAATTTTATATCTAAAAAATATGTAAAGGTATGATTATTTAAATATCAATTAGCCTTAACACCACTAGTCAACATAACACCAACTAGTGATAAATTTTGAGATGGATTTACTGCATATTGTATTGATGATGATAATTAGGTAATGTAATTTTATAGACTTAAATTTTCCTCAGGAACTATCACATGAATATTTCTAATCACTCCTCAAGGACAACTATGTCATTGGCATACCACGTAGGATTCTTATGCACACAAAAATAATAGAATATGATGCATTTTCTTTGGTTATGTGTTGCACTCATATTAAAAATAAAATTTATTTAAGTATATGGTTATTTTTTACATATGTATACAATCAAATTTTAATTTTTTATTATATAAAGGATGAATCATCAATCCCATATAAATCTATGGTAAAACTTTTAATGGAACACTTTTATAAGATTATAATCAAGAGCGTACCTCATAGAATAATTATCATGCAAATGTTATGGATAGTGAAAAATATATTATTATAATATACATCACTAATTATCAATATATTTTGACAATAATACATCTACAAGAACCATAAATTATGATAGTAGACTTAGACACCTTAGTGGTATCTATGGTTACACAAAGTGTAAGCAATTTAGAATGGTATTGGGATATTTATAATTTATTTGAAAATTTTATTACCCTAGACAATTTGTCATGGAATCAAAATTTCAAATTTTAACAATTTTCAATTCTTTATGTCATAACCGAAGGGGATATTTTCAAATAATCATTCGAAGGACACTTGTTTCAATATATTTATTGTCAAGAGATCCATTTAGCTTTATAGATCGTGCACAATAGTGAATGTGGCAGAACTTTAACGTAAAATCAATGTCATATAAGTTGTTAAAAATTAATTATTATTGGCATACAATGGATTAAAAATATTAGGAAAATGCAAAACTATATGTAAAATGCTAGCACCATAGTAACTTGAATCATGTGCCTTCATAATAATTACAATAAATTATATCACCATGGCCATTTTATTTTTTGATATTTTACTTGGTAGGAAAAATAAATCTAGAGTCATTGTAAGGACACAATTTCATTATCACCACTAATGAACATTCTATAAAATGAGTTGAGGTAATCCAATGACAATCCACTATAAGGGAGAGCCTATTATGATTCTTAATGACTAGTATCATTTAATTATTAGATTAACTTCAACAATCATTTATTATAATGTGTCATCCTTCAAGAACAATATGGTTAAGAAATTTTTTGGTAGATAAACAAATAATAATACATTTCCACCCCTTATTATCCACAAGGAAATGGACAAGCCAAGGTAAAAAATAATATTTTTTTAAAGATCTTATTTAAAATAGTTGTAAAGCATGGTGAGGATGGGCATAATCATATTTTTAATTCCTTGCAAGATTATCGTACAAGTGTTTTCATTACCATGGGAGATACTCCTTATTATACTATCTATAGATTAGAATTTGTATTAATTTTACAAATAAAGATACCATCCTTGTAAGTTTATCTAAATGATATCATTAGATACAGTGAGTATTTATAAAATTATCTGTATGAATTAGAAATGTTGGATTAAATATTAATACAAGCTATCAAGCATGTAAAATTATATAATAATTACATTAATAAATCATATAGAAATAATATTCTAGATAAAAAATTTGAAATTGGTGACTTGGTAATAAAATAAAATCAAAATAATACCAAAGAAAATAAAAAATAAAAGACAAGTTTAAAACAAATTGGCTTGGACCATTTGTAGTCACTGAGAAGTTGGGAAAGTGGTTTTTCATTTGGATTAAATTGAAATAAATTATTGATTAACCCTATGAACATCATGCACTTATGCTCATTTTACACATGTAAGACTCATATTTAAATAAAATATTAAAAATAAAAAAAGTTCAAAAATGAAAATTTTGGACCTATACATGACATGATTTATTAGCTACATGATTTGTCTATGTCATTTATCATATATATGGTAGATTACATGTGTAATTCCTATGCACATGTTTCTCATGGTATACATGATTGGGATGTAGGACATAAAATTTACATATGATGCATGAACATACAAATGTAGGGCATTCCTACACTTGAAGGATACCTTTCTATATTAGGATCATGCCTTTACTAGGGGAATATTGGTACACTTTATAGGATACATATTGTTATGATGATTCCATTTATCATATTGAGATACTTAGACTTATTATAGATTATTTTTTATTTCACATACTCTTTAAGGTGTTATTCTATATAAAATCTATGTTTTTATATTTGTAATGATGACATGGATTGATTGTGTAGCCTAGCCTTGCTTGCTCTATGGATTTTTTATGCTCATGATAAGTACGTGATATAATCCTTTATTTTTTATTAAATTATGTGATTAATTTTTTGTGTGACATTGATTGTTAAATGTGTGATCATTGATGACTATTAAATTGTGTGATGATTGATGACTATCATAATTTGTGTTATCTTGGGTGTTTCTATGAGTGCATTGGTTATGTGTCATCATGTCATGCATCAGTTTTGTCTAGGATCATCTTGTCCATGTCATGGCCATATTATTCATGTCATGATAAATTCAATTCATAGTGTGTCATGTCTTGAGTGCTTATGTGCATCATGATCATAACATTATGTGCATTGTGTGTTCATATTTACATGGTATATTAGCTTGTGGTGAAATGATTCCTATCACACATTATTATATTTTGTGTGATACCATTATTATCATTATACATATTCTATTTTAATTATTATTTCAAGATTTTTATTGTTATACTAATTGTTATATCTACTTGACATGGCACTTGTATGCCTTGGGTTACATGTTTCATATGTTCACGAGTGATTAAATATTTATATGATGACATAATATAATCATGTTAGCACATATTATTTGTAAGCTTACATATTTATATATAATATGATGTGTATAACTCTTTTATTTTGAGATGAGTGATTCATAGTCTTCATCCTTCACTTAAAAACGGAGATCATACTAATGGTTTATCCATAGAGATTAAAGAATTCAAAAATAGTTGGATATTATTTTGGAATAGATGATGTTATTTAGGCTCAAATAGATTAAGATATAGATTTGGATAAATAGAAAAATTTACTCATATATGAGACATATGTGTGGAATTTTATAGGGTCATTAATAATAATTGAAAATTTATATGACATGATGGGACATATTACATGGATCATATTGAATAGATTTATCATTTTATAGGGATCAAAATGAGGAAGTTATTAGATTTGGTAGACGAAGTTGATTAGCATAAAACTTATGAAATTATTTATGACATTGAGGTACAAATGGATAATATTTTTTGGCATGGATTTTATTCATGTATGTAATATTTAATTTCTATTTTTTGGATCAATGGTACTATGTAAAAACTTTGAATCTAAAATATGTCTCTATATATTGAGTTATAGTTTCAATTTTGGATACAATACTTTTACTTGGCTCCACCTTTTACATATAAACTTGGTATAGGTTTCCACAAAAATTATTTATGATGATAATTTGATTAGTGTGCTAAGGTTCTATGTCACTTAACTTATATAATTTCTTAGTCTCCAATTTTGGTTGAAGAAATTATACTTTTCAACCCATGTTTTTAATAGTGGCATCTACTTGGAGAATAATCAACCTATAACATTATCTAATGAATTCAAAGCGAATCTTGGTTTGTATACCACATGTCTATTCATTCCTTGACTTTTCAAATTTCAAATAATTTAATGATCTGTATTTTTTGAGATTTTATATCATGAGTGAAAATTTATTTCTACATGTTACCTTGTAGTTTTTTTCTGGGGTAAGTTAGATGTTTAGGGTACCTATTAACATCAAGTATGATTAGGCATTGCTACCAATTTTTTTCATTTAGATTTTGATACATTAATTTTAAATAATAAATTAATTGATGGGAATTTGTAGATAATCAAATTTGGTATTAGACACTTGGAACATCAGTTTTGACCCATCTTTGACATACATGACTTGTGCATACACTTTTTTCTCTTGCTCACATTCTCATATCCTTTTATCTATATATCAACTTGGAATTCCTAGTTTCATAAAATTCATATTGATAATCTCCATATTATAAGATAGAACACTCTAAATGATAAGCATAATATAACAATATCCCATATTATTGAACTTTCCCTCTATAGATAGTGCAAAACCAAT
The DNA here is from genome assembly GCA_037957365.1 of Torreya grandis. Lineage (NCBI taxonomy): Eukaryota > Viridiplantae > Streptophyta > Pinopsida > Cupressales > Taxaceae > Torreya > Torreya grandis. Next base: position 56,532 of record JARHVA010004123.1, read on the forward strand.
TTAGACACTAATAGTAAATAATAATATCCAATTTCATTTATAGTTTTCTTGGATATTATAATGATTTTTTTAAAATTAAAATCTCTCTTTTGGGTCACCCTACACATTTTTCATATCATTTATGGGGGAGGGAATACCTAAAGAATCATATATATACACATAAATCCTAAGGCCATTCCTATCAAGGACTTATCTAGCAAGCATATGGAATTCAATTTCATAGTGAGATATCTATTCATACAACCTTGATGCACTATCTGAAATCATATAAATTTTTAAAAACTCTAAGGATCCAATCTTAAAATTCAAGTTTGAATATTATTACAAGGTCAAAGTTATATGTTTTCAAGTGTCAAAATACTAAGATTTGCATTGTATTCTAGCATAACATTATTGAGCACATATACACATAGATGGGATTAATACATGAGGTTTGGGTCATCTTCAGAGTATTAGAATTTAGACAATACTCAACTAATCATTGGGTGTCTAACTATAAAAATGATCTAGATTGGGGTTATCAAGAATTTAAAGGGGATACAGTTAATCTAATGTACAAGTGTGATAAACTATCTCTATAATAGGACAATTATATATTAAAATTATATATAACATATTCTATATTCATTAAATTGAGATGGGTTAAAAATAGTAAGTATAACTATGATAGATATAAAAATGACTAAGAATTAATGTACATAGTTGGTTCTAATGCTAATATAATTCTAGATCTAGAACAAGTAGAAATTAGATTGGAAGATGGTTTTAGAATAGTCACCAAATTATAGATTTGGTGGATTTGGAACCATGGAGACTTGAATCAGCTTGGGATGGTTACACCGATACTAGTTTATGGGTTATATGTAGGTGTCCTATATGTAATACATATAGAAATAAGATGTTACCACGTAGATGATTTTAGGTTTTTCTAATGGCTTGTCAGACTAATAACTACTTTCAATGCCACAACTTGTACCTAACAAAGGAGGGGAGGATATGAAAAAGTGTGAGAGTTCCCTAATAAAATTTGGAGTGGGACACGTATAACCATCCTTGGGGAGAAAACATTTCCCCAAACATTCTTCAAGAATATAGTTGTACTTTTAAAGGGGTATTCAAATTAATCTACCAGTTATTCACCTCCGTCAAAACTAAGATCCAAATAATGATGATACCTATCTTTTGTTTCATATGTTCTCTAATATATTATAGTATTCCCTCTAATGGTAGGGATTTTTTTTACATTAGTGTGATCCAAATGGTGTTATATTTAACTTGTTGATGCCAACATTATCACTACTTGGATCATGTTCAAAGAGGTGGTACATAGCAATCTATGATCATCAATTACATCAATAATTCACCATTGGTTTGTTCTTCTATAATGGGACACCTTCCTATGAGATAACCATTTTTAACCCCACTAACAAATGTGCCTCTATCTAAACACCTTATTTAATTATCAATACTCTATTGAATCCTTAATAACAAATTATAATATCTCTAAGTATTAATGATTTATTGAAGGCTTTACTATGAGAACTATTTATGGTTTAAGGCTCTATTCTACATAATCTCTAGCTTGTGTTAGTGGAAATGTATGTATCAAGAGGGTAATCATACTCTCTAGCTATTATTCACTCTATTCATTTGATCAATTCATATTTATTGTATGATTTGTTTTAAATATTCAAGTACCATACATTTATGTGATTTATAGGAATGCAATATATATGTAAAAATTAAAAGTTGTGTAATGAGTGAATGTAGAATAGTCAAGGAAAATGAACTACTCAAGCATCCCTTAAGTGTTGAGGCTAATAAACTAGCTTGTAGGTTCTAAGGCTACTAAGGAATCCCTCAAGTTTCAAGGTTGTTAATTTAACCCTTAGATTTTGAGACAATAAGTGCATACCTTAGGTTTTGATATGGAGGACTGAGCTCGAGTTATGGTTGCATATCCTATCGAATGCAAAGGTGAAATAATCAAATTAAGTCTAGTAGATATCACTAAATGGGAGATAGTTTTTTAGAGATAAGGTGGAACCAAGGTGAGATCAATATCAATAATATTGGTAAGTTAATGGCTAAGGTAAGAATAAAGAGGGTTGAGTTGTAAAATATTGTGAAGAATTGAAAACTTGTCTGTAGAGTTAGGTTATAAGCACTTAATGGAGATCCAAGTCTACTATGGAAAAGAACTCACATTTGTCATTCCTTTCAAAAACCATCTACTCCTCAACAAAAATCATATCCTCTGATTATCCTCAGTTAGGTCAAACCTCCCACTGAAGAAATTAAAGTTGATTTTGAAAATAAAGGCCTGGATTCTGGGATGTATGATATTTAAGTTAATTATTTACATGTAAACTAATATAAAATATATATTTTTATATATTTCAAAATATGACACAAGATGATTATATGCCTAGAATCGATGCATAGATTCATTTTTTGAGCCCTTTAATTACATACATTATCATACTAATTTAACATGGTTTTTCATCGATAGTGGACTATCCCTCATGCTTTTCTAGTTCTTGATATAAATATTTTATATGATTTATTGATTAATAATTTTCTTAACATCATCCAATTTTTTTATCTTTATTTTTAGATAATGGACATATCAGTGCTATTAAATCTTATGTCTACAATTATCTACAAATGGTAACCCTTCATATGTAACAAGCTCTTAGGATTTTAATTATACAACAATGCATATTATTCTTTCAATTCAAAAAAATGAAAAATCATGGGTGATATCTCTCCAAGAAAGAGTACTATTACATTTTTATCTATTTTGGTTTTTAATATTAAATGGTTTTCCATGGAATAATTAATTACAATCACAATAATAGTACCTTGTACATTTTAGTATTTATATTATATAAATAGATTTTTTTTCATTTCTAAATTGAGCTTTTTATAACTATAAGAAATAAAAATATTTGAAAAACTTAGAAACATATTTATGTTAATAGTTTTATTTATAGTCATGGAAATTGGTATTTGTAATTTTCAACATTCATTAGCTATTTTATATTTATATTTTTTATGTTGGACCTAATTTACCTTAAATTTTCAAATGGTGAATGATGTAGAGATCCAATTTTTGAAGGCCATTAATTTTGGTTTATAATTTCATTTGAGCTCTCCTTTGTGCCATAATGTCCATCTTAAAAATTTTAGTTCAAACATATTTTATCCATCTGATTAGGATTTTTTTAGAATTTTTAAGAGGCCATGAATGACTAAGGGTTCAAAAATATATTTTAATGTTTATTTGAGATGTTTCCATTTTTATAAATAATATATTTCTTTATTAAAACATGAATTTTATTTTAAATACATCCATTATATTAATTTTAGTGTTTAAAGGATATGTGGATATTTTAAAGCCCATCTGAGCTTGCATGCAAAACTTATAAAAATAGCGGTTGAAAAATTACTATAAGATGAAAGCTATTGAAAAGCAATTTTCTAAAATTACATGGGTTAGTTAATTTTAAGTATATTTTGATTTATTCAACCTTTCTAATTATGCATGTCAACTCCAATTCTGAGTTTATCTTTATTTAAATAATCTTATGTAATAAATTATTCATTCAATTAGAATCAACAAAAAAGTTTGCTTTCATGAAAATTTTGAATTTATGCATATTAATATTATGCTTAGATAGTCTATGTTTTAATCATAATTTATAAGATATGTGGATATTTTTATGCCCATCTTATTTGGCATGCAAAAATTCTAAAGATATTGGTTGAAAATTTTCTAAAAGATAAAAATTACTAAAAATAACAAATTTTTAAAATTAAAAAAATCCCAATAAAATATAGAAATGTATTTTTTAACTCTAAAATGGTCATTTATGCCCTTAATTTTTTTTTTAAAACATCCATAACTAGATAAGACTGGCTATGGTTGAGTTAAAATTTTTGAGATGATCATTTTGATACAAATGGGAATTCAAATAGAATTAAGGATCAAAAGTTCTAGCCTCCAAAACTTTGGTATCCACATTAAGGATCATGGATATAATTAACATATCTATAGCCATACACATTTTTTTCCCAAAATGACCTCCTTTTTCTCTTATGCATGTTTCTATAAAACATAAGGAAATGGAAAATAAGTTATTATATTTATCATTTATTTTTGAAGAAACATTGTAACTATTTTAGTGGTTCTATTTCTATTTTATGACATTAGTGTGATATATTTTCCTAGGTGAGAGGGATATAACTTAGCATTGGATGATTATTATCTAGTAATATAGATTTTTTTATTTTAAAGGATACATTTACTACACTATATATTTAGTCATAATATTGATTCTCTAGTGCTTTTGAAGTATTGTTTAGTTTCTATAAATGGATAGTTATTGGTTTTAATATCCACACATTATTTGATTTATGGATTTAATACCCTTATAAGACTATAAGTATTCTAAAATGAGATGTAGTTTCTATAAATTTCAATTTCCATGCTAAAAATATCATATATAGCCTCGAAACATCTTTTAGGGTGTTTTTATTTTTAGAAATAGGCCAAAAACTTTTCCAAAAGAAATATGCATGATTAATTTGTGTTATTAGTGTGTTTACTTAGTGGTAGTATCTAATAAATTTTATAAATACCTCGTAATTGTTTTTCCAAATGGTTTCCTTTGCATTATGAGTTTTAGTAGTTTTATATTGTTTTTTTTTCTCATTTCTAGTATGGGAAGTTCATCTTGTTTCTAATAAAATTTTAAAATTCTTGATGTGTTTGTTAATTTTTGTCTACATATGAGGTAATCATGTTCCTCTTTACAAGAAGATTGTATAACCCTAGCTACCAATCGTGTAAAGTGGAATGTTTTCGTATTTATTTATTTGATATTCTCCTACTCTCATGTGGATTATATAGATTATAGGTATACATAGTTTTTTACTAAAAATTGATTTTTGGTTTGGAAAATATTATATAAGTTGGATTGATTCCTATAATAGTCCAATTAATTTCAATCTTCCAATTATTTTGTATTATGGAAGCATAATTTGACAAAATATTTTTACGATATTATATCTTTTATGGGATTAATTAATTTTTACATATAAAATCCCAACATATCACTCAAGTAACCATCATATTTTAATTAAGCTGATATGAGAATTTGTTTGTCTTATCTTGTAGTTATTATATAATATTACATTTCACTTTTAACTATTAACAAATTTATAATAGTTAGGATAGACACTAAATACTTTTTTCCATATATAATTCAATGGCATATAAGTAAATGTATGATGTCGTGTGCCTTACTATTATATAAAGGTACTCATAAGAATTTCTATTGAGATCTTAATGTTTATAATATCCATGTTTCTCAAATACTTACATATGAGTAAGTTTACCAATTTGTTTGAATATCTAAATTTTGAATGCATTCTACTCCTTATCCTTTGATACCAAAGTATTGACTCTTAGATTATTGTCATATTTAATATTCAATGCTTTTATTACATTTTTGAATTTATGTTTTAACTATACTAATCAGTTTCTTACATGAATCAAATGAATAGGATTTTTTTGGAATGAATGCACTCTACTCATTATGTCTTCTTAGACTTCAACACATATTAATGACCTTTAGACTTTAACATGGCATGAAATTTTGTTTTAGTAAAATATATTTAATATACTCTAATCATTTGAGTTTAATTTTAGTGTTTACCCATTGCTACTTTAGTAGAATTGTTACTTTTGTATCTAGATATTAAAATTTACATTATATGTAAATGATTTTGATGAATACACTCATCCAAACAAAGAAATGACCTCGTAAATATTTTTATTTTGACTAAAATATGGCATCAACCATTTACAAGAACATGGTGTTACCAAATAACATCAAATCATATGAAATACGTAACAAAATTTTAACTCATTTAGCACACAACCTTCCTCATAAATTTGATGAGGTGTTTGTAGAAGATGCATTGGAGGTAAAGGTTGACAAACTTATGAAAGAGAAAATTGAATTTGAATTGAATATTATTTAATTTATTTAAAAAAAAATTGAGATCGAGCTTGAAATCCATGGTCTCAAGATAAAAACATGATAATTTATTGGCATTTCATGAATCAAGTAAAAAAATGACAAAATATATTGAACAAGATCAATGCCATGTTTCATGTTTAGGAGATACAAACAACATTAGAAGTCACTCTATGCAAAGGCAATGAGTTTCCTAATGAGGAAATTCTTGAATAAATAGTTGGTGAAAATGACGAGTAAATTGGAAATGAATCCTAATTTTAGACTTGATTTTTGTCTTCATTATTTTAATTATTCAAGTTGTGTTTACTTTTACCTAAATTTATCCATTTTTTGGGTGTGAAACTCCTGATTTGTTCCATGAAATTTTAGTAAGGTATGTGAGTATTTAACATTGTTTACAATTCTTATTTTATTATATTATTTTATTAAAATAATTATTAAGTAATGAGAGGTATGTGTGTAGTAAAGTGATTGTTTGGTAAAGTATATAACCTAGTTGAATTAATCACTTTTAAATTATGGAAAAAAATTATGTCTTTATAGACTAACAATGAAAATTTGTATATATCAAGTTGATATATATGTATATCAAGTTTTTATAGATCAAGTATACATAAATTTATATGTCTAGATCTAATAAACTTGTGTAGATTCTACAAACTTACATATATTATTTATATATTTTGTAATAAATTTATTTTAGAGATGAATGTTTTATAGATAAAATTTAAATGTTAAATGTATATATGTATATGTATATGTATATGTATATGTATATGTATATGTATATGTATATGTGTGTGTGTGTGTGTGCACGTGCGCGCGTGCACACAAGATGTATGTATGTATGAAAGTTAATAGCACATATAAAAATATTTGTAATTGAATTTAAACATTTGACAATTTCACAAAATTTAAAATTATCTTATAATAATGACAATCTACAAAAATATGGCTTTTTAAAAAACATAGTGTGTTTATCAGTTATATATATTTTTATTTTCCAAAATAATAATTTAGGGTGATATAAATCATCAAGTGAAAATTAATTTTCAAAATTCAATTTTTATATATCAAGTGAAATGATAAATTTATATATAGCTAAAATTTTCTAATGCATGAAATTAATATGTGTAACTATGCACATTAAATAAATTTAATGTTAAATTTATGTATTAATTTAATCTATAAATATGTTAATGATAATTCTAGTGGAATTTAGTACTCAAGTGTGTGTGTATGTATATATACTAAATTCCACTAAAATTTCCATTAACACACACACACACATAAAATTATCAAAGAATAGATCAAAGTATAGATAAAATATAGAAAGACTTATATGCCTAGAAGATCAAGTGAACTTATATATATCAAGTTTTCTATACTTTATCTATACTTAGATATACACTTTGATAACTTTATATATATATATATATATATATATATATATATATATAAAGTTATCAAAGTGTAGATCAAAGTATAGAAAGACTTATATGCCTAGAAGATCAAGTGAACTTATATATACCAGGTTTATATTCATCAACTAAATCTATAACTAGATGCCTAAAATATAAAGTTATCAAAGTTGTTAATTATTATGTAAAATTTTAAGAATTTTTAAATTATTACTTTCATAGATCGAAGTTGTGTGTGTGTGTCTCAATGTTAAATATTAAATTTAATTAACTGATAGAATTTACTAAGTAGATCAATGTTTATAATTACTTTGATACAACATTAAAATACTAAACAAATGCATAAAATAAATATTTCTAACTATTTACATTTAATTACTACCATTTAAATAATTCAATGTTAAATTAATATGTTTTAATTTAATATATAAATATGTTAATGAAATTGTTAGTGGATTTCATAAATTGTTAGATGTATAATATTTTGAAGTTTTGTATGAAATAGACACATTAAATTTTTTATAATAATCATTTACATCATAAATGACATATCAAAGTGCCTTCATCTGAGTTGAGTAACTTTCAAAATAATTAAAAATATATTTCATAACAAAAACATATGGAAAATAAATATGGTTACATTTCACAAAAGAAATATCACTTGTTTATATAATCACTTTTTCATATTGTAAACAACTAAATTTGGCAAAAACATTTATTCTTATGTTTTATTCTCAATTTAACTTTTTTTTTTAAAATTACATTTTAACCCATTTATAGGATGACCCCGACCCAAAATGAGTTTATATTTGGTCCATTGAGCCTAAAAATTACATTGATACTTATCCAAAAGGCATTTATTAGGACGTTTGAATTATTTATCATGTGTTATCAAACATTACCTTGATAACAAAGCCCTTTTTATCTCCTAGGCAAACTTGTAGTTATATGGGCTCATACTAGACAAGGTTGTACCCCTATGGGCTTATCCCTATTGTATTTTTGGGTTGTTATACCCATTTTACATTAACCTTTGCATTAACCCTTTCCATTTACATTTTCAAAATTCATCAAGCACACATAAGTGATCATAGATCATCTTATAAATAAATGTTATTTCCAAGCCAATTTTATATAGAGAAAGAAATAAAATCAATAGATGTGATGACATTCATTATCACTTTCACCAAGTGTCAAGAATAGAAACAATATTTTCCATTCAAGTTGTGATTAATGATTCTACAAAATTAAAAAAATTAACCATATTGGTATATCTAATCCATATTTATGTATCTACACATTCCCTTATGTTGAAGGAGAGTAATTATAATTGAATATTTGCATTAATCATTTCTAGGGAAGATTGGGGGGAGCCATTACTAAATATATTCCATCCACACACCATAAAAATACTTGAAGATCTTATTCAAAGCATGTAGGATATATAATTTACAACATTTCTTTAATATTTTCTCAAATCCATTAATATTTTTTTATCTTGAAGTGTGGAGTAGAGTTCGAAGTGAAGATTCAGTCATATAGTATATTATTATTTACACATTTGTGAAGTTAAGTACAATCAAAATTAGGAAGACACAAGACATATGCACCAAAAAGCATGTACTCTAAAACCTTATATAAATAGGCCTTGTGACACAAAGATGATCAATGCCACATAGACATGATCAGTGTATCAGGTTTGTTATGGCCATGTTTGTACAAGACAAGATAGTATAGGTATGGTCTAGTATTAAAGTAAATTATAGGTCTAAAAATTAAATAACAAGTCAAACATAGTAAAAACAATCATAATACAATCTTTGGTTTACATAAAAATCAAGGTGAAATTATTTCATAACTTATTTTCAATTGATTGCATTGTTTTAGCTTATATTTGTGAAAAATTATCTTGATTCCATTATTAGCCTCTTAATAGACCTAAATTCTATATTTTAGTTATGTATGTTTATATTACTTAATTTTTATTTATCTATTTCTATTTTATGTTAAGACTAAAATCATGGTGAACATAAATGGTGAACTTAAACTATTTAGGACATTCAAACTAGGGTTTCTTATAAACCATATTTGCTTAATATTTCATAAATTAATTTATAAATAAATTATTTCCATGCATTATCATATCCAAAACCCTCATTTCTATTTAGTTATTTATATTATCCCAATATTTCATAGGGTTTGATCACTTGCCTACAATCAACTAGTGGTTTAAAAACCCCTCTTCATCTTAAGGGTTTTCATAGTCACTTAAAACCTTATTTTTATATTTTAACCTTCATACCTCTATGTGATCATTATTTTACATTAATGATGGATCACATTACTAAAAAAATCTAAGCAACTTAATTCAACAAATCATATTTTTGAATTATGAAAATGTTAATCAATAACTTAAACAATACTTAAATAAAAATCCTAATATTTTTCAAATAGTCATTCAAAAGGATAAAAAAATATGGGTTACAAACATTCCTTATACACCTACCCCTAAATTTTGTAATTATGTTCCTACAACTTTTTTGACTTGCATAGAATTTTTGTTTCATATCCTAGAGATAAACCCTATATTTTTAAAATATTATTCACCTACACAAAGTATCATCCCTTCACTTGACATTATTAATTTTCATTGACATATAAATATGATCATTGAAGGCCTCGCCATTACTACACCCAAGTCAAAAATCTTATGCCATACTATAGGTGAGCGAAAAAGGTAAATGCTTACTTTATAGTTTGAGAAAAAATCTTCAAGGCCCATATTATAAGAGACACAATTTCAAAAACTATATCTCTTATTATGATACTCAATATGCCTACTACTCATGAATCTTTACTCACTATCACAATAATATAAGTAGTAATGCCAAACATTGAGTACATTTCAAATAAATATAAATTATTTTTTGAAAATCAATATGATATAATCAAATATTTATTGAATAAATACATTAAAAAAATGTTACCTATGTAAATATGATTTCCAACTATCGAATGACCTCTTCCCAAAATAAATATTTCAGCAAAGATCATGAAATAAGAGGGCATTTAAAAAATAGGTGCATTATTTTAAGATACAAACTTTAAGAGTTAGTTGATTGAGGGAAAATAATACTTCCTCAAAAATCATCCATTTTAAAGGGCATTATTTACAAATAAAATAAAGCTTTTAACTATTTAAAAAATTATAAAAATGGTGATCAAATTCAATGAAATAAATATTTGGATGAGAACAATAATTTATTTTATGATTGCACATATTGGGAGAATACTTACTTCCCTCATAAAAGAAAAACTTAATTCCTTATGGGGTAACATGGACTTCAATGCATACATATTTTGATATATTTATTGTGCCTTACTCATGTACATAGATTTCATTCTACTATTTACTTTACCTTACATTTGCCTTTTTCTTAATGTTTATTTTTTTATTTTTTTATTTTTTTATTTTTTTTTTAAATTGAAAAAAAAAAACATTCATAAGATGAAAAAATACAAGTATTTATTTTCTTTTGTCTTTGTCATATGATACACAACATACCTACTTTACGTACACTATGAAAATGATGTATATATGTTTCACACTTGATTTCTAAATAATATACCTTGATTTAGGGATGGGGCAGAATTATTTAGCTATATATGTTTATAAATACCATTTAAATATCTTCAAAGACCAAGACATTATTTACTATGTTAAGAAATCACATTGATGTGTGTGTGTGTGTGTGTGATTTCTTAACATAGTAAATAATGTCTTGGTCTTTGAAGAGATTTAAATGGTATATATATATATATATATATATATATATATATATATATATATATATATATATATATATATATATATATATATATATATATATATATATATATATATATATATATATATATATATATATATATATATATATATATATATATTCTTCCTCGCTTACTTGAGGTATATATATCTTACATGTATGCATGGATCTATTCATTTTATTTCTAGCACATCATTAAATTAAAGGAGTACATTTAACATAACCATATATGAATTTCATTTAGGAATTTTTTTGAGCTTGATTGTAGTATTCTATTTTTTATATATCATATGGAAATTGCATTCTATTTGCATTAAATTTCTTCTAAGCCACTTATTTCATGTTGTTTATCATGTTTCATTTGCCTTGACCAATTACTATTGTTTTCATTGTTAGCACTGATAATAGTATTCCCAATGATGATAACATACTCACCAAGGTATTTTTTCATATCATAAATTAAGTTATGATGGGATCCTATATATGATTAGAATCCTCCTCAACTCATTATTTTAGTTTGTGGGCCTTATTTCTTATTTTTCATGTGAAACCTTGTACAACCTTGTGCTAGTTTATATTTCCTCATAAATCTATAACTAAAATGTTAAAAATATTATTTCATACACATTAATGTCTCTTTTGGCTATGGTGGCATTGTACTAAATAATAATATTTATTAGCCTATATATATATATATATATATATATATATATATATATATATATATATATACATAATTTATCCTATGTGGACTCATTTTTACCTTGTATTTTTCCCATTCACATATTACGAGTTCTTCTTTAATAAAACATTAGCATATTCTACCCATGGGGGCATGATACTAGTAATTCATCCTATGCATTTTAATAATTATATATGTATCACTTCATAAGCCATATTACTTTCATGCCTTATTCCATTAGTTTAAATATTCATTTTACATGATTATCAATATAATATTCACTTTATTATACATTCCACTTTCAGTCTACATAACATATTTATTTATGTGTAAAATTTTACTTATGTATGTTTTGTATATATAGTTAACACTACATATTATTGAATTTAGACTCTAGGATTTTCAAATTAAGATTTTTCCCCCCACCAAAAATAATTTGTAACATTATATTAATTAAAATTTGAAATTCCATTTTGGAGATTCTCCAAAGGAAAAAGAAGAAAATAAATGGATAAGAATACCCCAATAGGAAAATACACCATAAAGGGGAGAAAAGCCTCTTGATCAGAAATAACATAAACGATAGAAAAGTATGAAAGAGTCAACACATGACCATGTGATGACAACAAACAAGAAGGTCCAAATAACTAGGACCAAGGGTAAATGAAAAGAGAATTAGAAGGAAAAAATAAATACCAAAGTCTAATGGGAGATATATCCTAATGAATATTTAGTCATGCACTGATTTCATTTCTTCTTTCTAACCTCCTTCCACATCCCTTAAAGGGGATCCCTTATGACTAACTACATCTCATAAGTCTAAAAATATGGAGGATTTCCTAATTATTAGTTTTCCCAACATTGAGTGGAATACCAAATCCTTATTTGAGTTTGAATTCTTCAATTTGTGGACTTTATTCACTCCCCTAGATGGATTCCATTTTGTTTAAATCTTCAAAGAAGAGTTTTGATATTATTCTCTTTTTGTAAAAACAAGATCAAGGACCTCTACCTGAGTGTCTGGTACATCATATTTATTTTTATAGCTCTATTGTATACTAATTTACCTCAACATGATCATCAAATATATATACTACCTATTGCTTAGGATAACTCTAATTCTTGGAGTTTGATTTCATCCCTTTTTTTGAAAGTGGCGGGGGTGGGGGGGGGGGGGGGGGGGGGGGTGAACCTAGCTACAGTTAGCCTAAAGGTATCTTGGGATTTTACAAATATGGAACTGAAATATTGTATTATTATAATCTAATATATGAATATGTTGAGATTTACCACATCTAAGAATCATTTTATATGGTAGTCCCTTGTTAAGGTCGATCTCTAAAAAAATGTGAGCATATATGCATGAACCCACTAAAGTTTTCTTCTCATCACATTTGATGTAAGCTCCCAAGGAATTTCCTATCTCTTTGAATGCAAAGAATAAATGTAAATTAAATTTAGTAAGTTGAACCCATATTGGCATTTTGGTGACAAAGATAGAACTAGGGTTAAATTCTATAAACCAAGGATTCAAGAATAGTCCATTACATACCTAAAACTAGGGACCTTTTGATAAAATCCTCTGATAGAATTCTTGTTTAAAAAAGTGAATAGTAAAAAAACATTTGGATCAGAGGGAGATATCACATTTCTTTGACCATGTCTAAAATTTCCATTGATACAATTCTGAGGTGGCAGGCTAGATCGCATTAAATATAAAAATAAACACTTCTTTTTTAAAAACTTTCTAGACCCAAGACACTCCACCCTCAAAAATATCTAAAATCATCACCTCATTTGACTGATCCAAAATATAGGCTGATGGTGTAGTTTATAGCTTCAAATCACTAGGTTTGGAAGAAAAGTTTTCTACCACTTTTTTAAATGACAAAGGCTTGGAGGATGAGGTCATCCCTGATCCCATTGCCCTTCCCCATAGTATTCCCACCAAGTGGATGGTGGATTCTTTTCCTAAATCATAGCTAGATAATGGAAAATCATCCTATAGTTATTTATTATAAAAAATAAGACATTATTACTCCATTGGAATCCCTTTTTAATGTGTTTGAATTCATTTTGGATCAACCACCAAGTTTATTAGATAGACCCAAAGGCATAATTTTTTCCAATAAGGGAACAAACCATTAGTTGATGCCCAAATTTCTTCTAAATTAGCCTTTATTTATCTCTTATTTTTTTATTGAAACCAAAATTTATCTTATAAAATTTTCAAATAGTTTATCTTCATACTCTGTAGATCTATTTCCAAGCACTCTTTCTATCATAACAATGAGAGAATTTGAAATGGAAAATGTTATGTGCCCTAAATGGAGATATTTGATGGAAATAATGTACTATTTAGAGTGATATTTCTCATTTTTTGATGTTCATTGATTCAAACTAACCTTGTAGTGTGAGATATTATGCTTGTGCATCTACAACATCAAATTAAAGTCCTCCTTTTCCATCACTACATGCTTCTTCTTTCTAGCATGCCTATATTATGAGATAATATGAGGGTATCCATGCATTATACCTTGTATCACCCAAGAAATATTTGAAATAACATCTTAATTAGGTGCCCCCTAGTGTTGAATAAAATTAATCCTCCTTCAATCATGTACTTGTTGACCTCTCTTCAAATTTTTGTGAGTTCATCCTTACTTAGCTCATGAGTGGGCTTGTTATCCATGCCCAAAACATATAACACCTAAATTTATATGGTAAAACCTATGCCATGAATATATTGTATATATAATTCAATAATTTATTTTTTGGGATTTCCACTCCTCAAATATGGGAAAACTATATGTTCAACCTTAAAAATTTGGGAATGAGCGATAATTTCTAGAGCATGTTGATGTTTGTGTCTCATACTATGGTAATAATAATATAAGCATGAGGTAATTGTATTATGATTATAATCATCATATCCATATTACCAAAAAATCAATCATCATTCACAATGAGATTCACATATGATGGCTATCATTATTCTCTATGACTTTAATTGAGTATTTTACAAATTAGGGGTGTAGGAGATCTTCATAAAATACATCAATATATTTTATTATTGGTTCACATAATTTTTTTCCTTAGAATGTAGTTATATTTATTATATGTCATGATATATTAATTCTACATTATATTTTGAGACTTATATTACATAATTAGCTTACATTTTTTCATGGATTATGATACTCAATACAATATTGATGCACTTTATCACCAAATTATTATCATGGTTAATGACTAAATGACTCATAGGTTTCCCATAAAGGGGTTAAAACATTAAAATGTTGGAAATTTTTTCAAAATTCAAGAACATTGGCAAATTTGAAAAAAATCAAAAACATTGGAAAATTTCAAAATTTCAAAAACATTGAAAATTTTTCATAAAGAAAAATCATTGGAGAAATTAAAAATCCAAAAACATTGGAAATGTTCAAAAATCCAAAAACATTAGAAATATTAAAAAATTTAAAAACATTATAAAAATTAAAAATATTTATTTATACATGTTATATATTTACCTATTTTAGAAGTTTTCTATATCCATGGTTTACGCATATGATTTTCATGGTATTTTGGATGAATGACATGAATATTAACAATTTACATAATATTGGATTTCATATGGTGTGCCCACATCTTGGATGGATCAATTTAATAGATAACATGTCCTATCTTGGGGTTATTATCATTTCAAATGATTCTTTCATATTGATATCTATCCCTACTTATCCTTTATCATTTTGAGCTAGATTATTGTATTTTTTTCTAGTATCCTTTAAATATTTTATCAAATGGATATTTTAGATTGTGATGGTTACATAGTTACATTGAGGTTTTATACATGAA
Source organism: Torreya grandis (assembly GCA_037957365.1). Taxonomy (NCBI): domain Eukaryota; kingdom Viridiplantae; phylum Streptophyta; class Pinopsida; order Cupressales; family Taxaceae; genus Torreya; species Torreya grandis. Next base: position 72,373 of record JARHVA010004123.1, read on the forward strand.
TTATTATCTGCGTGTGCATATGTTTTCTTATTTTTACATCCTTATTATTAGAGGATACCTTTTTCATCTTGTTTATGATTTGTGTGATGAGCCTAGTCAATAAATTATTGAGTCACTAACTTGGGTGTGGTCACTTACATTATGTGTCCTTTATTAAGTGCTTAAACTTTTATGTTGGTTACCATGCATTTATGGGGGCATGTTTTTTATTATGTACTCAGTGCTTTATCTAAGCTCATATTTGGGGTGTGTTTTTTCTATGGGTATACTAGGTGATTTGATTAGGAGATTAAATTTTTGATTTATATATTGTAGCATGACTAGATGCTCATTCAAATATTATATATTAAAAATTTAAAAAAAAAATCTAAATAAAATTCAAATTCCATGTGTCAAAAAAACACTTCACGTTCTTTTTCTAGCATATGAGGGAATTTTTTTAGTTAGATGTGCTTTGGATAATAGCACATGATAACTACATTATTTTTCCCTACAAATTACAATTTTAATGTGTTATTTTGAGATGATTAGTTATAATAGCAAGATCCTCATCCCTCACCTTAAAATGAGTGAATTTATAAAGTCATTTTTCATATTCAAGATGGGTTCTTTATGACTAAAGTTCACCTAATTGTCTAATTCCTTGATCAAGAAGAGGAAAGGGTGTTAATGATTCCATGAGAAGTGTTTTTTATATGTTTCAAGTGTTTTTTTAAAGTCTAGGATATGTGCATTGGGCACTAGTGACTTATGTGAGAAAGTTTTGGGTTATGTTGTCAACACTTATGAAAATTTATTGATGGAGAAAATATGGAACCATTTGGGGGAAATACCAAACATGTTTATTATTTCCTACTCTTCCTTTCAATTTCAATTTCAAGATCTAATTTTAATTTTTTAAGTTGAATTTTTTTTTTAAAAACTGCCTGAATATCAAGATAGATTTAAATACTTGTAGTGATTAAATCTTATTTCATATAGTTCAAATAATCAAGTGTGGATGATAAATTAAATAGTAAGGTCAAACACTTGATTATTCCCTATGTAAGCAAAGGTGTATGTTTTAAATTATTTATGTGTATAATTTGTCACATGCATTAATTTATATCAAATACCCACTTCAAAGTGAGTTCATTATGTAGACATCAAAATCTTGGCATAAAACTTTTATTCAATCAATTTATTCCCAGTTTAACTTATTTGGAAAAATTTTACATTTTAACCCTTGTCTAGAATAGCCTAATGCCACATAAGTCTTTATTTAGTCCACTAAGCCTAAACACCACCTCAATACTTATCTCTAACATACCCATTAGTTTATTTTGAATATTTATCACCTTATCTATCCCATCCTATAAAATAAAATCCTAATTATTTCCTGGACAAATGTGTAGTTATATAGGTCTATAGTAGGCAAATATGTACCCCTATAAACTTAGACCTTTTAATTTTTGGGTATTTCAACACATTTTACATTAAGACTTGCCATTTATCTTTTTAAAAGTTTTCTATCACATATTTTTTCATCCTATATCATCTTATAAATACATGATCTTGCCAAACCAAGACTATAAATTAAAAGAGAGAGAATAAATAGAGAAAAGAACATTCACTAGAACTTCCTCCAAGGGACAAGCTTAGAAATAAGCTTATCCATTAAAGTTTTGATTCACAATCCTATAAATTATGGAAATTATCCATCTTGGCCTTTCTATATATTTAATATTCCCAAAGGAGGGTAATTATAATTCAAAAGTTCCATTGATCACTTCTAAAGAAGAGAATGTTGAAACACTTTCTCAAGTTATTCCTTCCATATACTAAATAAATATGTGGAGTTTTGATTCAAATCATGCAGGATACTTTTTTTATAATGTTGATTTAATGGTTTCTTGACTTAATTATTATTGTTATATTTTGGAGTGTGCAAGTTAGGTCAAAGTATATATTTAGTCATACAACATATTTTTCCTTGCACATTTTTTAATTAAAGGTATAATCACAATCCAGAATATGTAAGACACATGCACCATAAGACCTAGACTATGAAACCATAAAAAAATGATCATGGTGAAATATGTTCAGGATCAACACCATAGAGACAAGATCAACACACTAGGTTTTCTATAATCAGGTTTGTCTAGGATAAGCCTAATAGCTACAAGTTTGTCTCAGCATACAATGTAGGTACACAAATTTATAAGTGGTTCAAACACAATTAGAATAAATTATTATATTTACATAATAATTAATGTAGATTTTTTATTTACCTCATTGTAAATTTAGTTTATTACTTTAGTTTATGTTTGTGACACTTGGGCATGTTTCCATTATTACTCTTAAGTAGACCTAAATTCTATAATTCAATTGTTTATGTTTACATTTACTTAATTTATATTTGTTAATTCTTATTTTGTGAAAAAACTAGAATTAGGATAAACAAATATAAGTAGTAGTGGTTAACACAATACACCATTTGTTCAATAATCAAGCTACTTGATGAGAGTGCATTGTAATATGGTTACTAAAAAATTATTAATAATAATATATTCATTTTATTTTTATTTTTCAATAGCCAACATATAGTTAAATAACAATCATCTATCAAACAATAATCTGATCCAAGCTATTCCCCATTGAGGTTTACAACATCTAAAATCATAAACATGGTAAAACTATAATGTACTATAAATTTAAGACATTATAAAGTGTTTTAAGTTCACTACCAAACATATAAAAATTTAAATAATTACACATGCATACCATCATTTTTCACTTATTCTATGAAAGCAAATTGATGTCATGGACTGTGTGGTGGATGAAGCAAGTTTTTTTCATTAAATTAAAAGAGTAGGCAGTTGGTATCTTCAATAAAACTACTTACAATTGTTTAAAAACATAGAATGTGTTAATTATCATTCACACACCCATGTTTTATGCAATAACATCATGCTTAGTTATGATTTTTATACATTATCGTAATGGTTTCTACTTTTCTTACTTATTTCCATGATTTTTGTCAATTAATGTGAAGCTCTCTTGGTCTTCTTTTGTATTATTTTGATTTTATAAAATCATCTTCCTACATCATGCACCATAGCATCCTTCAGACAATATTGGACTCATTGGCAATAGTGTATGAAATGAAATAAAATAATAATTCATTTTTTTAATTATCCATCATTTAATTTAAAAAAAATCTAGAACCATCAATTTTATCCTTAGTTCTTGGATGGATATCAAGAAAAAAATTTAAGAAATTAGTTGACTCCTTAATCACTTGCATGTGTGACAATGGTCATAAGTTCAAGTGTTCTCATGAGCACCACATTATAGTGTGATTTCATCATAGGACTCATGTCGACCTATACACCTTTAGTTAGATATGCATATTCATTTTAACTCTTTCTATAATTTATGGCTAATGAGATTAATTTTCATAAATTCTCCTACCTACTTATAAAACCTTCAAAATGTTTTTGTAAGTATTTCCCCTCATAACCCATGGACAATTACATATGTGAAATTCTAAGCCAACCCTTATTATAAGATAACAAATTTTACTGAAATTTGGATTTTAACCTTAAAATAAACTAATAAGATATGATCATTTTCAATACAATCTAAATTTTTTATTTTCCTTGGTATTCTCCATATCAATAATAAGTAGCCTCTCCTTTTAGATTTTCAAGAATCCTGAAAACTACAAACCCTCTTATTTTTGTATAGTGGTTTGACCCTAAAGACCAATGGATTAAGATGAAAATCCATTCTCCTTGTGAATTTACGTTTTTAATCACACATGTATTAAGTCTTTAGAAACTAATAGGATGATTTGATGGAGTCATTAGTTTCATAGATGGCATATGTGAAATTCTCAAAGTTTTTAGCCCATGTATCTAAAAGAAATTGAAACCAAAATTCATACACCTATATTCAAGGAAAAAAATATTCTTTTTGAAAATATTGATTTTATATATATATATATATATATATATATATATATATATATATATATATATATATATATATATATATATATATATATATATATATATATATATAACCTTTAACTCAACAGATACATCCTTCATCCTCACACTATGTCTTTCTGGAGGAATCCATGAACTATGATTGATCTTTTAACTCTTCCATGAATTCATCAAATAGGAAGAGGGTCATATCTTCACTATTTCCTATTGCACACATGATGACACCTAACCTATTAAATATATTTATCCCAATATCCTTATTAATATACTTGTACACATTATTTAACCATTCCTTGTATACATGACAAATGCATAGAAGTATAAAAGATTTGAAAACAACCTTGTTTGAAAAACAAAAAGAGTAAGACAAAAAAGTTAAAGTTTTTAATGTCAATATGAAAAATAATTTACTAATAAATATACTTATATTATTTCTTTAATTTCATCTAATACATCATTTATGATGAATTCATTCACCTTCCAATCATGTCAAAGCTCTATTTTCCATTTTTTCACCTCCACTAGCCACCCATTTATGTCTTCCATCTTGTTATGGAAAGAAATATCCCATACAACATGAATCTATTCTCTTATTCATAAAAAAATAATGAATATAGTTGGCACTATAAAAAATAAGATGAAAATCACATACTATGTATGTACATTATTTAGAAAGATAATTATGTATTGAAAAAATTCATATGAAGGATTGAAATGTCAAAAATTACACCACATTTATTCATTTTGAAGGTTGAATCCATTGAAATTTTGGAATTATGTGAATGTTAGACCATCATGTCATGCATAAAAGGTGTTTAAATCCCTATGACAAATGGAAAATGACTTCCATTGGGACTCTATTACAATAAATAATTATCCTTCTCATGTACATGCCAAATTTTGACACTTATGGCATCATCCAAGTGTTTTTTATACTTGATGTACCATACCATTTTCCATATATTCATCACATCCTCCCTTTTTAAGCATCCATCCTTATTATTTATTATGTCTAATCAACCATGATCCATGTAATTTCTATTGTGATATTTTTCAACAAGGACACTCGTTAGTATAAATGATTCTATGTATTATTTTAAAATTAAATAAAAATTTACAAATGCACTTTTTGGCTCATTCTTAGTGTCTGTCACACCAATGAAAACTCACCATTGGATTCAACATGAAAAAAATCATTTTAATGACTTTAACCTAAGGTGTACCATACAGCACTTTGATACAAAAGTGGCACTTATGACCCTATTTTTTTACACCTCCTCAATCTATATTTTTCATAGGTTTATCCCTACGTTCTTGGGAATTGAATGCACCAATAGCTACCATAACACACATGTTTTAAGATTTAAATATCCTAAAAAATTATTTAACCATACTAAACACAAAAATATTAGGATCATGTTTTAAACCTTGAGTATATGTTTTTTTTATGCAACATGTAATCACAAGTTTCAGTTACCCTATGTTACTTATGATTAAATGGTGTCTCTACACTATTAAAAAAACACACATTTAATGAAAGTATCAACACATGAAATTAGGATTTTTGCATATAAATCAAAATCCATATCATCTTCACCAATTAGGGTCCATTCAATATCAATAATTGATAAATGGGTTTCCCATGTCCCACTTTTTGGACCTCAAGTTTTAACATACTCCCACATTTATTAATTTTTCACATCCTCCCAAAAATTAAATAAAATTGAGATGTTGCATAAAAACTTATTGAATTAGATATTATTACTTTTAAAACATGTATTGATAGGGTATATGAACAAACATATAGGCAACAAAGGTTGAAATAATAAAAAATATGTGTAAGTGAAATACACACTATGTTTATCAATGTTGTATTATGTATTATGCATCAAAGTTTTATTGAACATATAATACATGTTTTCATTGACTATACACATTTTTTTTATGTCATATCAATGATATTATATTGAATATTCCCTAAATCACATTACAATGTATCATGGGCCTCTTTGAAGGTATAACCTCATACTATTGTAAATGTTTTAATCAAATATGTTTTTATTCAATTGTGTTTTTCTCTTCCACTATAATTTTCAAAAAATCAAAAAAATTATAGTTTTATCACAAGGAATGTTACTATAATGGATATCTAGTCTATGATTTCAAACATACACTTATCTTATCTATAAATAATGTTAGCCTAATATTTCAAAGCTCTAACTAGGAGGATTAAATCTTCATATAACCCACTATCATGTATTCAAGTTATGACACAAGTATCTTCTTGGATATAACTACTTACTAGTGCATCATATATTAAAAATGGTTAATGGATTCCTCAGGATAGGTTTTGGAAAAAACCAATTAGGTATTCTAATATACATGAGGGTATGTAGAATCTCAAGATAATATAAAGATGATATCTAGGGACATATCATGATGGTTAAAATCCCACTTCACTTTAAACCCTAGTCTCATATATTAAGCCAAAAATGATAGTGCATTGTGGATGTTTGAAAACCCCTAACATAGGGTTATTAGCCTAAAAAATATCCTAAGTGTAGACTTATTTTGCATCAATTTTGTTAGATAAGTATATTTTTGACCAATAATCTTAGTGTGTGGGTATGTAAATGTATAAGTAAATATTCTTAACACTAATAAAAGGTGAAATAATATTTTACACAACTTGGAGTGGTGCACATGCATCACCTTAGTGTATAGAACCCATGAAGAGAAAATGTCATGCAAATGAGCATGTAGGATTTAATGAGGCACACTCAATATCAAAGATAATAGGTTGATTGGGAGACACATTTACTTTTTATATGGTTTCATAATCATATAACTAAATACATATGAAACACATTAGAAAAGACGGTGAAGATTTTGGAATCTAATGCATGCATATCTGTCCATATAATTTATTTCATATTTTGGTGGCATAATTTCATGGGGATCCATACCTTTGAACCTAGATCCAATTAGGCCAATTTTACATGATTGGGCATGATTTAATCCATTGGTCCAATTTTAATAAATATAGGTGTATATGTTCATTTTAGGGGTGGGAAGAGGCCTTAGATAAACTCTAGTAAATTTTAAATACTAAGGGAACATTAGGATAAGGCTATATATCTATAGTCATGGAAACATTTAATGGAAATTTAAGGATTCCATTATTTTAATATTGTATCATAGCCTATAGTTAATTTAAATGAATCATATGTAACTTGTTTTGGAAAATAATATAACTTTTAATATTTTATCCCCTTTATGGGAGTGTGTGTCTAGAAAGATCAATTTAGTTAGAGTATCACTTGCCTAAATGTTTAAACATCCTTTAAGTTGTATCCCATATCATGAATACATAATTTGGTATTTATGTAAGGTTATAAACTGTATTAAGTGTGGGGAAACACTTTCTACATAGGATTATGAGTAGAAAACTTGAAAAATTAGAGTACAATTTTAGATGAAATGATGTTTCCTAAGAGAGATACCAATAGAGGTGTTGTAGTAGTAGGAATAAAAGGAAGGTTACATGAGGCATTGGATGTATTATGTGTTATTAAAACACACTTATATTTTAATTAGGAGGATAGGTGGTGAGGATTCATCCCAAAGGGTGATGAGAGTGATGCCAAGGACAAAGGGTTGTGGGAATTGAAGGTGGTGGAAATGTTGAAGATAAAAGGGATGTTGGTGAAGAAATATCTTAACAACTATTTCATGTATTAGTAAGGACATAGAGATGTATTTTTCATGTTTTTTAGTAAGTTTAGAAATATAGGACCTTGTTAATAGGCACACTAACATGGATGAGTAATTTTAATATGAATACATTGATGATTTATACTTTGTCAAGTTAGCACAGACAAATTCAAAGGGGCTTGTAATTTTATGGTGGAAAGAAGTTAAAAATGAATGGTGTATAAAATAGAAGGATGAGAGAGTAACATGGGATAATATGGTCATAAATATAAATTAGAAGTTTTTTCATGGATATTATCAAATGAATATGTTCAAAAGGATTTAAATATCAATCTCAAGTAGTTATCAGTCAAATAATACACTGAATAATTCTATAAGATCACTATCAAATCATATCAAAGTTAAGTGTATAGTGATAAATTCATGTAATACCTAAATGGGTTGTGCTTTGGAATCTAATAAGAGTTGAGTATGAATTGGATCCAAACTATGTAGGAAGCCTATCAATTTTTCCTATTAGTAAAAGATAATTTTTTATGTGGATAACAAGTATTGTGTGAGGCAAAGGGAAATTTTTAGGAGGAGAAAAAGGAAACAAATGAATAAATATGTAGATACAAGGAGAAATCAGTGTGGTGTGATGTGTATGAAACATTTTAAGATATATCTATAGTTTATCTAACTTAGTAAATCTAAGATTAGATAAGGTGATCAACTAACATCCATTGTAATACATTTTATATCAGGAGCATGACCAAATTGGATCTGTTAAACCTAAATAAGGGATCTCTTAACACATAACACCAAAATATATGGTTACAAATCCTATAGGTAAAATACACTATGTAATAATCTTAGCTATATCTAAGTACATAAAATAAAACTAATATAATTCTTGCCAAATCTTGTGGCACAAAGGTGGTGGTTAAAAATAAATAAATAAATAATCAATGGATCATGGTAGGTCAATGGCAACCTATATCACCTAAAATTAAAGATGGAAAGCAAATAAAAACCTATATGTATATTGAGTTTAATCATATAGGTGGTCTAAGAAAGAATGTATACATTCATAACAAATATTACTTATACAATATATATCTACCAAATGAAATATCAAGAGTTAGGAATACTTACCTTGAGTGAGCCTATCAAGTTTCAATCTCTCCCTTAACTAATGGTGCTTTGCAAGAGTTTATTTTGGATTTGTAAGAATCACAATATATAAATAATTTATAGGATAAAATATTCTTACTTTGAATCCAAGACTTCCCACAAGACAAGTAATCTCATCTCCAAGGCAAACCCTAAACAATGGCTCCTTCAAAAGAAGATTTAGCATAATTATGAACTATAATGATGCAAAAATGAATGTTTCTATCTATTGGATTGAAATGAACCTTTTATTTATATAAATGGATAATCCCTAACCCTTACAAAATTTTAGATGATAATATTAACTAGCTCGATCTAGTTATTTATAATAATTTATTGTTAGGCTTTAAACTAAGTCAACTAGGCTGACTTAGTTTCATAACATGTGTTTAATATTTTATAATGATATAATCTTGGCTAACTTATTAGAAAAAGAGGATATTTTCTTAGTTCAAGGATGTTTTAAAGGATAAATACTTAGTAAAATGTGTAAATGACGTTTGGATTATTTGGGCAATTATAAAAGTAGGATTTATAATGGATTTAGGTAATGATAGAGTTGACAAACAATCTTGTGAAGCATCAATGGTATTCCCACCCCTTTCTTGGTGCACCCTTTAAATCATGAACTCATAGAGATTGAAAATTGATAAGTTCCTACAAGAGAAATCATTAGTAAATTATAAATATTAAACATATTGTATGTATATATATGCCCCACTTGAAGGTCATCACATGTCACATAGTTTTAACATAGGATGGTGCTTCAAGAAAGAACATAACACACAATGTCAAATTAAAACATTATAGTATAAAGTGGAAGATAATTAAAAATAAGGAATTTTTTAATAATTGAAATTTACATATACATACCTTGACTTACCTTTATCACTACATGATTGTCTATTGTGTTTGTAGTCTTGATCATAGAGGGAATATTTTATTGATTTCAACAAACCATAATGATACAATAATAAAGATAAAACCAAATAATCATAGGGAAATCAAAGTAAATGAATACTTACATAATTGGATAAGTCACTTGGAAAATTGGTATGTTGAAGAAATAAATGCTGAGTTAGAACTAAAATCCCAAGGAAAATAGATAAAATGAAAGTAAGCTAGGTAATCAAAAATCCAAGGATACTAAATGACTAGTAGATCCAAAAAATGCACCCTAAGTAAGAAAAGTAACAATCCATATCAAACTAAGGAAACATTAAAATTTTAATAATGGAACCAACATAAATTTAAGAGAAGTAAAAATCCATACTCAAACAAAGATGGAAAGTGAGTATAAATATAAACAACGTTGATGGAAGAGGAATAATAATCCTTAATAAAAATAGAAAATATGAGATTTAATGTGAAAGAAATAGATCAAAATGGTCTACAAAATGGTTGAAAATTAATTTCAAATTCTTAACCATAACTAAGGGAAATATGAGAAGGATAAGGCAATTATCAAGAAAGTATCTCATAACCACTCAAAGATACAACTTCTATTCTAATGATAGATGAACTAAAACAATCTTATTTTGACTATATTTGAAAGAAATGAAGAATACATATTTTAAAATTTGGGAAAATATTTATAAACAAACTTACATGTAAAGTGGGGATAAAAATGGGTGGTGGGGGAAATGAAGGTGGAACCAAGGTGAATAATTTTTATTGGAGACAAGACATTCAAATTAAATTAGCAAGACAAAAAGACTTTTGACATTAAGGACTCTAAATAACTTTCCCTATCCACATAGATTTGGGTTAACTATTAATGTATAAATATCATCCCATGAAGGATAAATATGAAATAAAAATAAAATGTACCTACCTTCCCACAAGGTGTTCCACGTTATTTAGGACCTTATAGATTCATCGGTCTACTATAAATATTGGGTATTTACATGATAAAGTAGGTTGGTACTATAAATATATTTGTTTGAAAGTATGAGACCTCCTACACTATTATATTAGCCTAACACACCCTAATGGATCTTGTCTCTATCATTAGGCTAAATGTGGAGTTTGAAATTCAAATAGGATATTATATGTGCCTAGTAATAATCATGTCTTTTGTTGTGATTTTAACTTTTGAACTTTTTTTTTGCCTTTTGATCATTCCTTTTTGTTTTAATGATTTGGATTTTGACTTGTATGGATTTTATTTATTATTCCTCCATATGTATTTATAAATATTAACATGGGTGTTAATAATGATTATCACTACTTACACATGGTGGCTAGGGAAAAGAACTTAGAGAGCATGGTGTCTAAGACTATTGTACTTGAAGGTTAGATAAGAGTGTTATTTTGATATTAACCTTGGTGTGACCATATTGGAATATAAAAATTGAGAAGATGTACGTGAAAATAGAATGATTGAGTTAATTTAAATCATAAAAATATGTAGTTTAAAACATAGTACAATGATAGGTAAGTATGAATCATCATCATAAGGAATAGTGTAAGTAAATTGAGACATGAAAATAGTTTATTTAAATTTATTTATATAAAATAATATAACAAAGTTTAAGAATATGAATTCAAAACTCTAAACCATTGCCTTATGTTTTGGGGAAGATATTTAAATAATACTGTAGATGAAATTAATTTAGAAAATGAATATTTTATGAGGAAGGCATGGTTCTATCTAAGGTCATTGAGTGCAACTTACAAAAGGAAAACCAAAGAAGTGTAAAAATAATGTATTTGTATAGTAAGTAATGGTATTCTATGAGGAATTTTTGGTCTTATCTAAGGTATTACACTAAAACTCACTAAAAGGAAACCAAAAAGGAGTAAAAGTAAATAAGTTTGTAAAGTAATGAATTGATGAATAAAAAGAGACTTGAAGTTTAACTTATAAATGAAAAAGAGATAAAAATATGTTCATGAGGATGACCATGTGTTATCCATGGTATTATGATGAAAATCATGAATTATTATATGAATTAATGTCGATAGACCAAAGGACCAACAATATGAATTGAGGATATTGAAATTGAAGCAATGTTATACTTTGTGAAGCTTTGAAAAACATGAAAAAAGTGTTAGCACCATAGTATATATAAATATATGAAATACATTTAAAATAATAATCATAGCATAAATGACATTTTAAGCAAAATAATTATTTAAAAATTGAGCATTAGAGGGTTTTTTGAAAATATGTACTTCATTAGTTTGTAATCTATAAGTACTAGGATCAAGAATATCTTTGACCATATAAGGGCCCTACCATTTTTAGCATACTTTATTTATTTATCATGGGTATAATATAATTTAAGGACTAATTCACCAACATTAAAGGCATCTACTTTGATGTTTTTTTTTATGTTTTTTCATAATTTAGGCTTTATATTGTTAGTTATGTTAAAGCACCCATACGATGTTCATCAAGAAGGTCTAATGCATGTAGGCAGGCTTCCTAGAGTTATTCATTGGGGATAATGTCATGAAGAAAGATATGTAATGATGGTATATCAAATTATATAGGTAATAAAAATTCAAACCCATATACTAAATAAAATGGTGTTACTCTAGTAGTAGTATGGATGCTAATACAATAAGTCCAAAGTGTGGGATAAAGTTTTAAATACCATTTAGAATAGGAATATCAAACAATATTTTGTATAATTTTGTTAAGAATTTTGTTAATGGCCTATACTTTTAAATTTCATTATGGATGATAGGAATTGGAAAATTTATGTGTGATTTTGGATTTACCACAAATTATTTCATATCCTTGTTCTTTAAATTCCCTTTATTTCAAAAATAATGGTGTTGCGAAATCCAAATATATAAATCATTTTGTTAAGTGTATATTTGGATATAATGATGCCCATGACATTAAAAATGAGCATAGCTTCAACCCACTTAGTTAAATATTTGATGGTAATGATAATCAATACATGGCCATATTGATAGCAAGGTAATTTACCAATGAAATCTAGTCCCACATGGAGAAAGGCCAAGGGGATTTTAATTTTTGAAGATCAACTAGAGGAGAGTGGATAATATCATCAAGTAAATGGTAGGGATTTCTAATTACTTATCTAAAAAAGAATATAATAATCCATACTAAAAGGTTTTGATTGATTTTTAGTTTTCTAAAGATACTTTCTTGTCCATTCGATAATGATGGCCTAATGTTTTAGAGTGCTAACTATGGAGGAAGTGTCATTATCATGGCTCACTAAACCCATTTCGAGGGTAATCTAGAAGTAATTTTTTGGTTCTAATGGTTATCCCATGCACCATAAGATAAAAAATATGGTTTAATTCCTAAGTTTCAATTCAAAGGGTAATCTTAGGTATTTCTTAAATATCGTGAGGTATGTTGAAAATAAAGACTATGTTTACCTTTGTACTATGGCTATAAGTATTGGGAAATTTCCCTCACACCACAATATATGTAAATGATAGAAAATGACCATAAATAAAGTATCACATATCCCTTTATGATAGATTGGATTGGAATTTTCTAGATAGAGTTATGGTGTAATTTGGTTTTAGTGATAAATTTAAGAACATGATTAGAGATTGTATAACCACTTGCATGTTTTATATGTTGGTCAATAGGGTGGCTTAAGGGATATTCAAAATTTATAAAGGAGTGAGATAGGGAGACATCCTATCCCAATTATTATTCATCATTATGGCAAAATCACTGATTAGATACATATCTAAGCCTTTGGATGACTCGCAATTAAAATTTTTTAAACTAGCTAGGTTTATAGACCCAGTAACATACCATTATTTTGTGGATGACACTATTTTATTAGCCAGAGCATCTATTCAAGAAGCAATAATAATTAAAAATATTTTGGTGATGTATGAAAAGGCATCTACCCAAAAAATTAATTTTGATAAGAGTTTTGTGTACTTATTTAATACTCTGGTAGCTAGGATAGCTACTCTCAGAGATGTCAAATCAAGTAACCCCTTTCCTCTTACCTAGGAATGCCTCTCTTCAGAAATCAACTTAAGGTGGTAGCTTGATCTCCTTCAATAGAGATATTCTAAAAGAAGCTCATAGGATGGAAAGGTAAGTTTCTATCTCAGGTTAGAAAGGTAGTTTTGATCAAGAGTGTTTTACAAAGTCTCTCAGTGTACATATTTTCATTGTTTAATTTACCTAAAAGAGTGGATGAAAAATTAATTAATATTCAAATAAACTTCTTTTGGGATGAAATAGAAGAAAAACTAAATTTCATCTTGTGGCTTGGAGTAAAGTTTGCTCTAAAAAAAGGTTTGGCAGTCTTTGTATAAGAAATCTTCAACTTATCAATAAATCCTTGATTTCTAAAATTATTTGGAGATTAATCACAATGAGATTATTTTGGGGTAAAATTCTATCTTTTATGTACCTTGAAGGGAGATATCTAATCTTTATCCTAGTCGAAGAATAATTTGTGAGGGGATCACATATATGGAATTTCTTAACTACCAATAAGGAGTTGATAATTATAGGTTCTAAATGATAAATAGGAAATGGATGTAGGGTTGAATTTTAGAAATAGAAATGGAGTAATATTATTCCAATTTATAAAAATGATATAATTTTCCATTTGTAGGAGAACATGAGGCATAAATATGGTGACAAGGTGGCAGACTATTGGCAAAAGTTGGAGGGAGCTAAAAGATGAAACAATTTGAATTTGGATAACTTAAACTAAGAAGACAATTTTAAGATAGCTGACCTAAGCAATTTGTTTCAAAATGTTCACATCCTAGGGGTTATTAAAGAAGACAAATTGGTGTAGATAGACTCATTCAATGGCTAGTACAAAGTAAAATCAGGGTATGATTTGCTTGCTCAAGAACCTGATATTAATGTAAATTGGGAAAGTGTTTCGGATAAATGGCTTACTACAAAAATAAGTTTTTTATTATGGGTGGTGATTCAAAATATAATCCTAACAATTAATAATCTTAGGAAAAGAGGCTATATTATTATCAACAGATGTATGTTGTGTGAAGAGGAGGATAAATCAGTATTTCATTTTTTTGTCAGTTGTTCCTTCAATCAGAAGATTTGGAGTCATTTTATTGACAAATTCAATGTCTCGTGGGTGCAATTAGGCTCCCTAATGGAAGTATGTTAGTATTGGAGATGCCCATTCCAAAATTTCCACCTCAAGAAGATTTGGAATTTGACTCTAACTCATTTAATTTTGGAGATTTGGGGAGAATGAAATAATAGAATTTTTAGGGGGAAGATATGGAATGATAAGGTAATCTCAACAAGATTTTTTAATCTCGTTAAGTAAAATTATAGGTTTGTTTATATTTAAAAAGGTAGAAACTTACTACATTATAAATAAATCCCAGTTGTTAATTGGCAAATAGATTCCTCTAAGTTAGGTAAATTAGATCATAAGGATGAAATTAGGAAAATAATGAAGTGGAAACCTCCCCCTAAGGGTTGGATGAAGCTCAATTTTGATGGATATTTGAAAGGAAAATTAGGGATAGTAGGGGGAGGTGGAATTATTAGAGATCGTAAGATAAATTTGATTAGTGCATATATAGGAGACATGCGGATGAGGTCAAATAACTAGGTGGAAGCTCTGGTAGCATTGTGAGGGATAAAATTGTCTAAGAAATTGAGTGTATGAAATTTATTAGTGGAGGGAGACTCCATAAACATTATGAACTATTTGTCTAGTAAAAATGTCATTACCTAGTCTATTAATCATGTTTTAGATTAAGCTCTTATCATATTGGACTCTTTTTAATAAGTGACCATTCAACATACCTATAGTGAAGGGAATGGTATAGATAACTAGTTCACCAATAATGGAGTAAATAATGTGGGTTTTTAAACTTTATTAGGTCATGAGGATCTCCCTAGGGAGTTGTTTAAGGTTAAAGATGAAGGAAATATTAATGTTATTAATCCTATGCATATGGGTGAAACCTCTAATTCTTAGAGAAGTTTTTGTGGTCCTAAGATGAGTTAGGAAATCGTATAAATTGTTTTAATTTTTATGGGTTCAAATGAGAAGGTTCTAGATTCCCCAAAACATCTCTTAGATAGCCAAAACACAACATTCAACTACAATTCCTTCTGGTTAGTTTGGGTGAATTTTGATAGAAGGGATAGTTGGAGTGGTTATGAGGAAAATAATATGGGATTTCCAAATATAATTGAATCAAAACTATAGTTGAAAGTTAGGAAAAATAAAAGAGTTTGGTCATCTCTTCAATTTAATGGTTTTATAGGTTTTATGAAGAAGATTGAAGGTTTTAATAGGAATTTCTCAATCTTGTTCATGAAAGCATGGAAGGAAAGAATAGTGATAATCAATGGATTTACTCTATAAATTTATAAAGAACTCATTTCTCATGTGATGATAATGCAAATTAAGGAAACGAAGAGCTATAATACATTGACGGATTTCAAATTAGACAATGAAGCATTTATAAAAGAGGGAGAGCAACTAGAGCAATTGCACAATGGTTTTAACAAGTAATCTTTACCTAGGCCACTTGTAGATGTAGCCTTTCATTTAATGCAATACATCACCTTAGAAGGTAGGTACAATGTAGTTAGATGGTCCTTGTTTAAAATGTTAAATTACATTAGGCATGGTGTGCCCTTTAATCTTCCTTTTTTATCCTGAAATCCATGGAGGTGTTGATTTTAAAATTTAAACATGGAAACTAATTTACACTTAGACACAAGGGAGTTATCTACCTAATTTTAAATCATTTTAAGGGCATGAATCAAATCATTTCAGACATATCAAAAGGAAAATTTAGAGGAGGGCCTATTGATATCAAAAAATTAGAAAAGTGTGGATAAAGTATCTTGGGAGTTCAAGTAGGGTTTTAGTGAATAGTAAGAAACTTGTGGAAAATATTAGTGATAACGATGTTGAAAATAACAAAAAATAGTAGGATAATATAAATAGAATACTTTGAAATGCATCAAAGCATGTAAGGCCCAGCCAAGTGAGCTAGGGGAACTAGGGGAACCAAGGTCTTCAAGATTTGTGCATTAATAGGGAGTGGGGACTTTTATTGACGTTAAAAAGAGTAGTGAGGATCATAGGTAGAGTCAAAAGGAAGTGGAGTGAGGAATAAAACTAGATCAAAATTTGGTTGTAGTTGACAATGTGATCAAGGAGCCTATTTATACTCCTCTAGAGAAAGAGGAGACTTCTCAGAATTATAAGGATCATAATGACATGTTAAATAATTTAGTTACCTCACTCAAAGGTAAGGAGAGTTTAGAAAATATAATGGAAGATCTTGACCTCCAAAAATATATCATGTGGTGGTTTATATGAGAGATCATAGAGATAAAGGGCAAGGTTAATGTACTATAGCATGAAAATGTAAGGATGACTCAAATCTTAATAGCTAGGCTTTAATATGCACCAAATTCAAAGTGTAGATTTTAGGGTGGAGATGTTATAGAAATAAAAAGAGAATATTCACAATAAAATAATTTTTTTAGTAAATTATAGAAAAGCAAAAATGTATGAGGGCATATAGAATGTTAAAAACCTGAGAACTCACCTTAGTGAGCTTTTTGAGCCCAGTATGACTGGTAAAGGGAAGGGAAAGAAGGGGCAGAGTAGTGTTATCATTATGGCATGGACCAAGATAAATTATTGCTTCAAATTGATATGAACCTTCAAAATATGAAATATTTTTGGGAGGATTTTTTTGGTAGCTTAGATTTAGACTAGTTTTTGGTGGTTCTTTGTTTATTTCTAGGTTGTTTTTTAATTATTTCTAGACTTGATTGGTCTTGTTTCTTAGTTGGTCTTGGTTATACTATTGATATTTTTATGATTATACTTTTCCTAGGGTTCAGAGACCCTACATCAAAAAAATCCTCACTTTAACCTAAATAAAAAAATAGATAAGTAGTTTTAAAACTATAAGTACATATATAGAAATCCAAACAACGTGAAAATAAAGGCAAAAATAAATTGTCAAAAACTATTTAAAATTTTAAGAAAATAAATAAACAAGCATCAAACATTTTAGAAAGAAAATTTGAGATTAATTACAAATAAATAAGTTTGAATTTCCTTGCTTATGCTAAAATTAAAAGACACAAAACAAGATTGGTTGGGGTGATTTAGTTGAAAGATAGAACAAAACATAGTCGATCAGGACAATATAGTTTGTTGTGAAAATAGGTTTGAATAAAACACAATCACCCAGGTTAACTTTTTTTTTGTCAAATAAAATAGACACAAAACTAAGTCAGCTAGGTCAACTTATTTGACTATGTGATGTAATATTGTAGAACTAAAAAGCTAGTACAAATAGTCTAGAAATTAAAAAAATTAACTAATTTTACTTGAATATATAAATGAAAAAATGACAAAAATAAAATCATGAATATTGTTTAGAGTGAACTTGGAAAATCTAAATAAATAGACTAGGTCGACATAGTTGGTTGATTAAAAATGCTAAAAATATGTTTATTAACTATATTTTTTATACCTTATTGAGTCCTATAGAGGAAAAAATATGAAATAAACATAGATATTAAATAGGATTGATAGGTCAATTCAATCTATTATAAATCTAAAAAATTAATGTGGTAAACTAAAACTATACTGACCAGCTTGATATATTTATTGAAATCTAAAAAATAAAAACTATAAAACTAGACTAGATTAGTTAGCCTAATCTAGTTGATTGTAAGTGAGAAATCCAAAAAATAGGAAATATAACTGAGTTGATAAGTGTGACTTGGTTTGTAAATGAAACCTTATAAGCTAAAGGACAAAACTAAATCAGCCATCATGATTTAATTGACTATAAATCCTAGACCTACAAATAGAAAAAGAGACTATATCGACCAACCTAATCTAGTTTGTTGAGGAAGGAAAACCTACAAATAGAGGTTAAAGATTAGATTAAATAGTGCTATCTAGTTGACTATGGATCTTGAATATGTAGACAAAAGTTAAGACTAGACTGACCAGCCTGATATAGTTGATTGTAAATGAAAAATTAAAAAAATCTAAAGGTTAGATTCATGTCAAGTTCACCAAAATACATATAATAAATTAATAAAAATGTATAGCTTATCTAAGTTAGTAAATCCAATATTGGATAAGGTAATCAACTAACATCCATTTTAATATACATTTATATCAGGGCCATGACCAAATTGGATCCACTAAACTTAACCAAGGGATATCTTACCACATAACACCAAAAGAGAGGGTGTAAAAGCATCTAGGAAAATGACACTATGAAATAACCCTAGCTAGGTCTAAGTACATAAAATAAATCCAATCTAGTGCACACTAAATCTTGTGTCACAAAAGGGGATGGTTAAACATAAATAAGCAATCAAGGGATCATGGTAGGCAAAGAAGAAGACAACAAGAAAATAAAACCCTATATCTTACTAAGTTTAAGCATCTATGTAGTCTAATCAAGGATTTATAAATTCATAAAACATATTATGTATACAATATATATCTATCAAATGAAATATCAAGAGGTAAGAATACTTACCTTGGGCAAACATGTTTAGTCTCAATGTCTCCCTTGGCTAATGGTGTTTTTCAAGAAGTTGTTATGGCTTTGTATTGATCACACTATATAAATAATATCTAGTCTAAAAGACTCATACTTTTAATCCAATAGTTCCCATGGGACAAGTAGTCTTATCTCCAAGGAAAACCCTAAGCAATGGCTCCTTCAAGTGTAGATTTAGCATAATTATGAACTATAATGATGTGAAAATGAATGTTCTTATTTATTAAATTAAAAAGATACTTGTATTTATAGTAATATATAATCCCTAACCCTTCCAAAGTTTCATCTAAAAATATTGGCCAACTCAATCCATTTATTTATAAAAAGTTATTGTTAGGCCTTGAACTAAGTCAGCTATACTGACTTAATTTTGTAACATGTGTTTAATCATTTCCAAACAAATTGGTTTGGATGACTTAGTATAAAAAGAGGATACTTTTTTAATTAGTGGATATTTAAAAGGATAAATTCTTAGGGGAATGTGTGAATGACATTTTTATTTCTTAGGGAGTTGGATAAGTAGGATTTGTAATGTGTTTAATTAATGATAGAGTTGACCAAAAATATTTCTAAGCATCAATGGTTTGACCAATATTATCCCAATGCACCCTTTAAGGTGTTTAAATATAGAAATCAAAAATTGACATGTTTCGACAAGAGATATATATAAATCATTATTAAATTATAAATATTAAAAATGTTGTGTGTACACATGATGTAATTCACAAATGTGGGAAAAACATGGAGTGTGTGAGCTAGAGAAAGATAGCATAACGTGAGGATATTAATCCCCACAAAGGTGAACACTATTTGGTGAATCAAAAGGGAGAGGATTTCCATGCACATGTCTTAGATGTGGAAAACTTGAACATATAACTTTTGAATATCCCCAAGCATTGAGTGAATAAAGTTGGATGAATGTTGTAGATGTGCATGTTATACATAAAGATAAGGATTCGATGGGATCAGTTGATAAATTAGGATAGCCTAAGTTTAGGGAATTTTTAATGTTGAGAATAAGTTTTTTGAAACCACCTTAGGAAGAAAATGAATAGGCACAAATTAAAAGTCTTTTTAGGCCATAAGTAAGTCACAAGGTAAATATTTTATAATGATAGTTGATAATTGTAACACAAACAACTTGGTCTCATGAAAAATGGTATATAAATATGGCTTGATGAAGGTGAAATCCCAACCCCTTACAAGGTGTCATGGTTTTAGGAAGAATTAATAGGTGTTGGTCAATGACCAATAACTAGTAAAATTCTAGATAGGCACATACCAAGATTAAGTGTGGCATGATGTGGTCTTAATGTATGTTTGACATATACTTTTAGGGATACCATGTAAATTTAACCACAAATTATTACATGATGTTTAGGTGAAAATTTATCACTAGGAAAAGGATGGGATAAATTTCTCTCTAGGTCCTCTAAAGGATGAGGAACAAATATGCCACATTAGTGTTTGCACAATAGTACTAATGTTGTAAAAAAAAGGTTATTAAGAGAAGTAGGTAAGGAGGATGAATTTCATTCACTCATTTAAAAAGTATCACTATTATCAAAGGTTCCTAATACAACAAAACATGTTAAGGATGAGGATAGCTAAGTCTTATGCAAGTGCACAAGATAGTGTAGAGAATTTATATTTAACAAGGAAGAAAGAAACATAATAGAGATGATTTTCATGCGGTAGATATGAATTAAGATTAACCCATACTTAATTAATGTTTATAGAGAATTTGGATTAAAATCAAATAAAATTAAGCCAAACATTTAACATGATAGTGCACATAAGGAATAAAATAAGAAATACAACATGTAACCATAACCACATAGTCTATATTTATCTCAACAAAGGTTCATCCTCTTCTTCATACAAGAATACATATTTATAGTCATTTATAGTCCCTAACTATTCACATTCTTTTCATACTTTAGAACCAAAAGGGGGGATTGTTCATCTTCTATACTTTTACAAGTCATGGAGGATAGGATAAAATACATATAGCTAACAACTAAATACATAATGCACATATATACAAAGAATGTCTTGCATAGATTTACTTATCCATTTTATCCTCCAAACACTTTCTCAAACTTAAAATTCTATCTCATCCTGAGACAACATTATAGGGTCATCTTGATGGTTCACTTAGGGTAGAAGATGAAGAAATACATAGACTAGCAAGAGTCACAGTAATCGCTAAAGGTGTCATTTCTAGTTTTCACCTCTTGTGCACTAATTAGCCACCCTTTTGGGTTTTCAAATAAATATCATACCCACCTACTACCCTTTTGTATTTTCAATAGTCTAGAATAACTAGGTGGCCACCCTTTATGGGTTTTTAACCATCCTAGCACTGCTTGTCTTACTAATCATCCCTAATTCAAAAATTATTTACAAAATTTTAAAAAGTTGTGCCTTTCATAGTACTTAACTAGAAGGAGGTGGCATTGTAGTGGAATAAAACTATCTTATAGAATCCATGACCCTATATTGTGTAGCCTTGCACTATGTAATGACTTGTTGGAGCTTAAATGGTAGCTTGTAACCTAGAATGTTGAGAATCTAGGCCACTTCATTATAGAATAGAACTAGGTCAATTTTGTAGGTATGCCAATTGAGAATCACTTCTTAGACCATACATATTAGGATGTGTATTGGTGCATGATATTCGATAAGTTATTTTAGGTTTGAGTCATCAATGGTGCTCATGGTTGCCTCTTATTATTGACCCTCATCTATATTTTATCACTCAATTGCTCTAACTTTTGTATGTGGAATTCATCCTAGAGACCTACAAAAGAAATGTGTTGTAGGTCATGTTGCTAATTAATAATTTTATCATACACATTAACCCTAGCAGTGAATTATTCTTAGATAACAAGGTTATTTTCATCCGCTAATTCAATTTAACTATCCATGGTTGTCTTAGCCATTATAGCTATGGTGAAATCTACACTGGAGTTGGTGAGAGAATTGTCAAGGTGTTGCTTCTATTCAAAAAGACTTCATGTGACCTGATGTGCTTAGAGGGCTCTAATATTAATCATGGTCTAATACTCCTCTATCAAGGTTATCAAAGTAGCTACCTCATTCTTCATTTTTTGGCCAAATGTACCTACTACATGAAGTTGTTGGGTTATGCACCAGTCCTTTGTAAGCTCAATGACTAACATCTTGATCCTATGTTGGTCTAACATCACTTGGTCACCAATTAATCGAGTAGCCAAGTCTAGGAAAAAATATTCAATAATTTTTGTTTCTTCATGAAGTTGAGCCCTAAGCTCCACATTCTCTACCTTTAACTAATCCCTTTATTGTTCCATAGAGGCAACCTTCTATGCAATTGATTCTTGGAAAGTTATGGCACCCTCTAATTATTCATTTAATAGAAGTTGGTAGATGTCCAAAGAATCCTCCTACTTCATGGGGAGTGCATCCAATGTTCTTTTAGATGCTACAAGATCTAGATATTTCATGATAGCTAGCAGGAGTGATAAGGTGGTGTATCAAACAACTACTATGGGAACATCCTAGAGCTAGACACTTCCTAGTGGTAAATCAATTTGCTACAATCTAGACTTGGTGGTTATTGGTGCTTGTTTCTATGTTATGGCCTCTATTGCTAGATTAATTTAATAAGAAAAATCTTTAGCCTACTTGTATTTAGCTTCCTCCTCTTATTTATTCTTCTTCTCTTCTTCCTCTTTCTTCTTTTTTCTCATCTTCCTCCTCTCTTTGCTTTTTCTCTTCCTCTTCTTTCTTCCTCTTTTATTCCTCTTCTTTCTTCTTCTTATATTTCTCTTATTTCTTCTTATTTTCTTTTACTAGGGTTTTATCTTTGGCTTTCTCTTATGTAGCTTGGGCCTACACTTGTGCTTGTGCATGAACTTATGCCTATGCTTGTTATTGCCACAAAGCTTCATCATCATCTTCATTTTTCCTAGAAACTTCGATGGCATGATATACTTGGTTCACTACATCCTATTTTTTCTTTTCTTCTTATTCTACCTTTATTTTTCTAGTAAGTTCATCCTCCATTTCCTTATACTCTCATGCCTCCTATGCTTATTTGGATGTGTCATCTACTTATTGTGCCTACTTGGCCACATCCATGGCCTTATAAATGTTAGCTTCTACATTCTTAGCCTTTTATGTGGCCTCAACTTCTTCAAATTGTTGTGTGGCATATTGTTGTTGTGTTTCTTCTTTATTTCTCTTTTTCTCCTCCTTCCTTAATCAACATTCAGTCATAGGACCTACATCTTCCCTAGCATCCTATTGCTTCTCTTCTATTGGCTGCTCTAATGTAATATCTTCAACATCTTGAGCTTATAGAGATGGTGGTAAATTAGTTGGTTGTACCTTCAAGCTAGAAATTTGTGCCTTCTTCCTCTTGATAATGAACAATCTACATCTGGGTGGTGGTGAAGTAGGTGCAAGGGCAAGTTGTGCTTCCTAATCCATAGTTGGTCATCTAAGCATGCACTCTTTTAATGTAAAGGAGACCCTAGCTTCCCATGTTGTTCAAGGCTTACACATAAGGTATTTAGTTAGGCTCTTTGGGATAAGTGAAAATATGTCCTCAACTTTGAATGTTGGTGTAGGTTGTAACTAGAAGAAGTCCATTCTACATTGGAGTTATTCCTCTTCCTCTCAAACTATGTCAATAATGATGGAAGGTGGGTAGGATGGGAGGTCTACCCATAGCTCATGGGAAACTTAATTCTACACTTGAACTATGTGTACCACCTTCCAAAATAAAAATATTTTTTCCTCTTCCTTCCCATAGTAGTCCCTAGCCATATCTACCATCATGACTTGGTAGACTTCCTACTTATTTATGCCCATCTAAATGAGGTCACATGAGATCATGATCTGTAGCACCTTTAGATCATCCTTATAATTTGTGGTGTTACATGTATTTCACTTTGAAGGATGGGACACCAAATGAGGGTATGCTTTACACTTTACCTTATAATACTATGAGTAGGTTGTTTCTATTGGTTGTTATATTACAGGAACATTTGTGTCAAGTGGTATGGATTAAAAGGGGGTCACATGCTTAGATGTGAATGTTTTTTGTTAGGCCACTTTGTCTTACACCATATCCATTATCCAGAAGAATGGGAGTGATGGGAAGGGTGTCCATAGAAGCTCATAAATGGTGATGAAAACAAATTTGGGTAGTAGGGTAACAAAGGCATGCTGACCCAAGTATTGCATGATGTTGGGTGGTACTCAGGGATGTATGGTGATGAGGTATAAGCACTCCTCCCTCCAGGTTTTGAATTTTACCTCATGTGTGAGAGATCCATGGTTCTACATCTAAACAATATTGTAGAATTTTTGTGCCATCCAGTAGTCTATATCAAGGTGTACTTCTACTTTTGGTGACTTCCATTATGTGAAGTAGAGCAAGAAGATAAGGAAGTACTATTGGAATGTATACTTAGGAGAGGTGAAACACTTCACCATGTTCATAAGTAACCCTTAGATGAATTAATTTGGAAATTTAAATTATTCATTATGATGGATCATGTAGTGGGTGATGTCCATAACTCCTTTAGCTATTTGTTTGGCAGACTTGGTTATCTACCAAAATCATCTAGTTATGCACTCCATGAGGATGTGCACTAGTTCATTTGGGATTTCATCAATGGGAATCCCCAAACTTCTTGTAAAATGGGAGGCATTTTCATCTTGTATTTAAATAAAGAATCTCCACACACAAGCATGCCCAAAACTCAAGATATGGCTTGTATATTGATGATAATAGTCTCATTCAGCCCCAAATAAATGTTTCCATCATTGTATCATCTAAAAAAAACTTGTATTATTTATCCTATGTAACCAAAGGTAGGTATACATAACAGGTGCTCAAAATTTGTATTCTAGAATCAGTGGTGAGTCATGAGGGAAAGTAGTTACACAACATCAACAAGATCAGGGTGGAAGAGCTTCTATTCTTCTTGGTGGAGGTAATCAAATGGGTCTTGGTCACTATACTTGGTTTGCCTAAGAACCATGTCGATACCCATAGCTTTTTTTAATGTATCAGTAAGCTCCCTAATTAGATGTGAGGTATCCATAGTTGTATGAAGTGATGAAATTGGAATGCTCTATGCAATAAAATAGCTTAGCTCTTGATAATATAATTTTAGAAAAATATGCACAAGGATGAAATGTCAACTTGGTATTTGAAATTGGATTTTATATATTTTATTCATCTTGGATTTTCCATCTTAGCCATGCTTAGCTATCCACTCATCTTAAATGTAATGGTGGATGTGAAAATTCTATATCCAATCTAGCCATTAAAGTAGTTATTTATTGGTGCATGTGCGAAGTTACTTTTTATATTATTTGGTGTTCATATGAAGGGTACAAGTAGTTGATGTTAACAAGCTACTAATTTTTTGAAGATCACATCAATCATCACTTGGATCATGCATTTGCTTTTGGTAGATGACCATTATCTGATGGATATCTTGCTAATGAGATGTTTTCTATACCTTTTTTGGACTTAATTTCTTTCAGTCACTCCTCTTTTACTTTTTTAGTGACACATATGGATCCTCTTGTGCATGGTTGGTGTACATGATGCTTCGTATTTGAATTCTCAAATGTTATTGATGTGATCATATACAAAAAAAAAGGAACACATAAAACATGCAAAAATAGGGAAATCCTAATCTAATTGGTGTTACTCAGCACCTACTCAGTTTGTAAAATGAGATCAATCAAATATTAGTGGTAGGGCTTGAGCCTAAAATCATTTACCCACCTTGGTAAGATGGTTCCTTAAATATCTTATAAAACCATGGTTCCTTGCTACATTAGGTCATGTTTAATGCAGGGCCCTTTCCATCATATCTGTAACTTGCTTGAAAATGCTCTAAAATGACTGTCATATAATAAGACTAGTTAATCTTTATGAAATGCTTTTTGGCACAAGTTCTTATCATGTCATGCTTTCTAGATCTACTTATGCACTTCTTACATCTACAATACTCTACATCTAAACTCATCCTTGTGATTTAGTTCAATTAGTCTATTGGTTAAAGACTCATGATCTCCTAAGCATATAACCATGGCAATGTATAGCTTGGGTACTAAGTATTCCATTGGCATGACTACTTCAAGACCATACACCAAATAGAATGGCATAAATATTGTATCCCTTTTATAATGTGTGTGATATTCCCATATAATCTCATGAATGTGATCTTCCCAATCATCCCACTTAACATCGTATATCTTGGTCAACATTTTATGTAGCACTTTGTTGGAAGATTTAGCTTAGCCATTAGCCTATCGATGATACACAGTGCTTTTGTGATGAGAGATCATAAATTCTTCAATTAGAGCCTTGATGGTGTTATTTATAAAGTGTGTTCCTCTATCACTAACTAACTTTATAGTGCATCTAAACCTGGTAATGATATTTTCATATAGAAACCTGGTTGTGTCCTTCACACCGTAGCTAGATATTATAGCAACTTCAACCCACTTTGTAATATAGTCCATCATAGTGATGATATATCTTGATTTGTTATAGTTACTCAGTGGGTTGATAGGTCCAACCAATTCAATGCCCCATTGTTCAAAAGGATGCTAATCTAAAAGAGGATGCAAAGGCATCTCATCTTTTTGTAGTGGTTTACCCATGAATTAGTAGACATCAC
Source organism: Torreya grandis (assembly GCA_037957365.1). Classification (NCBI taxonomy): domain Eukaryota; kingdom Viridiplantae; phylum Streptophyta; class Pinopsida; order Cupressales; family Taxaceae; genus Torreya; species Torreya grandis. Next base: position 99,458 of record JARHVA010004123.1, read on the forward strand.
AGTATTTCAAAACTTTGTGTGTATCCTGGGATAAATTTGGCCACCATAATATACTTTATAATATATTTCTAGCCATGTCTTCTCCCATAAAATATCTTTCTACAAGTCCTTGATGAGATTCCTCTAAGAGTTGAGGTCTTTTATGTTCTAGAATAACCCTATGTAGAGCTTCATCCTTCCCTAAGTGATACAAAAGCCCATTGATGATGGTATATGGTAGGGATCTCATAACAAATTACTTTTTATCACATTCTTAATAGTGCATATGGAAAACTCCTTATTTAAGGAAGTTGGTAGTGGATTCAAAATTCTGAAGAATCATAGAGACATGGAAGAGGTGAGAATCAGGGGAGCCTTATCATTATTTTGGCTCTTCACCAATTTGAATGTAGCTGAGATGGTTTGGTCCTATGTTTTATCTTCCTATATTTACATTTATGTGGAATTGATACTCCTAAAATAACATCAACCATCAAGAAATGCATCCACCTAGCATTATCTTGTTAACAAGGTATTATAGGGATTGATGATCAGTAAAGACTTTGAATGGTATCATAAGCAAATAATGTTAGAATTTTTTTAGTGAAAATGTGATGGCCAGTACTTCTCATTCCATGGTTGTGTATTTCTTCTCTCTGTCATATAGTTTTTAGCTAGCAAAATGAATAGGATGGTTGAGTCTACCATCTCCTAGTTGTACAAGCATAACGCCAACTATGATACCTGAAGCATCTACATATATGTGAAAAGGCTTGCTCTAGTCTACTAAAAAAATTATGGGCATAGTAACAAATCTTTGCTTCAACTTGATGAAGGTTTTTTATCATTCTAAAGTCTAGAAAAACTTCAAATTTTTGCATAGTAAGGATTCCAATGAAGATGAAATAGATGTGTAACCTTTGATAAACTTATAATAATAGCCTATATGACCCCAAAAAAGTGCACTTTAGTGGAACTAATAGGTGAAGGCATACTTAAGATTACTGGAATTTTTACTTGATCCACCAGAATGCCTTTGCTACATATGACATGTCCAAGTAAAACATCAAAGGGTGTAAAAAATAAACATTTCTTCAAATTCAAAGTGATGCAAAAAGAACCCTACTCTATTGAAAATATTGTTTTGAATATATCTTCTTCTATGATAGTTATCTGATGATATCTATTGAAACCATCCATGAAAGAATAAACTTCATGTCCTATGATAGACTCCAAAATTTTGTCTATGAAAGGAATTGGGAATGGATCATTGACACAAGCATCATTCAAAATGCATTAATCCCCATATTCTTATATTTCTCCTATTTTCTTGGGATAGACTACTATGATGCTTATGAAATCTACCTTTTATACTAGATAGATGATTTCTAAATCCTACATTATATCTAATTCAACCTTTACTTTCAGCTTCATATTCAGATTGAGCTTATATGGCTGATTTTTGGTAGGTTGTGTGCACTCCTTTAGTTCAATATCGATCTCATCAAGAGATGGGTCAACACCTTGGACCTCTGAGAATTTCTTGGGAAAGACATCTTTATAATCCCTTAGAAGTTGTAGAACTTCAGAGATTTTAGCTTCTATCTAATAGTCACCAATGTTTGCCAATTTTAGGACCTCCTCTATGCTAATGTTTGTGACATGCTTTTTTAGAGGTTATTGATAAATGTTACATTCTTATTCATCAACAAATTATTATAACCTATGTTTCCCTTCTTGTTCAAGAATTTAGATGTTGCGTAGCCAATCTTCTTCAATGGGTTCTATGCCAATGTTTCTGAGTGGTTATATAGGTCACTTAGGTTTAAATAAATCATTCAAATCTAGATCACTATCAAAATAAAAATCCTCACTCTATTTTGCCTCATATTGTATGTGGTGACATGGATAAATTAGATATTATTATTCATTCTTAGCAACTTTGTACCTTTGTAATGCCATATTAAGGTCAGAGGTTGCGTTCTTCTGCATAGTGGATTTTATTATGGTACTTAAGTTTTATGTGCACCCATGGCATAAGAAGTATTTGAGTTTCTATAGTGTATTATGAACTACAAGATTTTCAACTTCAAAAATAAAGGTTTATATAAAATAACTTTGCACTTGTGTCCAATGTTTAATTTCTCTTCTATGCTCTTGGTGCATGTACCATGTTGTTAGTAATGGAGCAAGTGTATAGTGAAAAATGTGAACCCGGTATTTTGGTGCCACATGTTCCTCATTTTGGACTTCAACACATTTATGTATATGAATTTTATGTCACTCACCTTCTTGGGAAAATGGCCAATTGGTATGGATGAATTATGGTAGATAGAACCTGTTGATCATGAGCTCACAGGCATCATCCCACTCAAGATGGTTATATTGATGAGTTTCCCACCATGTTGAAGAAACTGGGTCAATGCTTAGTATATAAAATTGTAAGTGTAGAATTAAGTCATTAATGTCTTTATTTGCATAGTATACAAGAAGTTTTCATTCATGCACAAAGACCACTCACATCGATCAGAGTTCATGATTACCTCAGGCCCAATTGAGGAGTTGTGTGTTTGAGTTACCACTAATGGATGAAGTTATTTACCATGGTAAAGTTCCTTCCCTCATCATCTCTATGTATTCCTACATTTGATCATTATCTTGGTAAAGGAAGTCAACTTTTGACTAAGGAGGAGATTTTATAGACATAAATGCACACTCTTTTATGACAAACTTGTTTACTACTAACTATATAGCTACTATTTTGGGCCTCTATTATTTTTATGTCTTTAGTTTTTGAATGAGTAGTGATTGTACCTAAGGTTTGGTATTCTAGTATAAAAAATTGCATCAACTACATGTAAAGATTTTGGGTTTTCCTTAGAATTCACCTTCATCCAACTGATTTCTTGCATATCATATGGAGAGTCTACTTCAACTAGAATTATGTAAGGCTTATGTAGTCTATTAAGAGGAATGATAACCACTTTATTACTTTTGTGCACCTGTAATTGGTTTTTCACCATTTTGATAGTCATCTAACCATTGTATGCCCATTTATTACCTATGAGCATAGGGTAATGTGTTGTAGTTTTCATCTTGATGACTTCAAAGTCACCATGTAGTGTCAGTTTTATAACTGTGATTTACACATCTTCTAATCTACAAATAGGCTCAACATTTCCATAATCAACTAGACTCAAATTTATTGGACTATAACTCAAAATTGTTCATCTAATGGCTTCCCAAGTAGACCTAGGAATCATATTGATTGTGTTGTCAAAATTAAAAAAACATTCAAAATCTCATAACCAATAACCTCAATGTTGATATGGATTTCCACATCCCAGGGATTCTTCATTTTGATGTACCAAACCAAAGTTTCCATCTTCTATTGCCCATGTTATGCACACTCTAGTAGATTATGTATCAGGTTTGTGATGTTCTATGGGATATCTTCATTGCATAGTGTACTTACAAGTTTTAGAATATCTATGAGCATAGTGACAATTTTTTCATGATGTATGATGCACATGATATGGTCATACATTTGTGCATCTATTTATGTATCATCTCCTTTACTGGTGTCTTAATGTCAGATGATTTTCAATGTCTATGCAGTTTTGTACATGAGGCCTTTTTTTTTAGCTAGATCTGGGCACTTATCCTATTTAGCTTTATGGATCCCTTGATCATTTGGAATTTCAAGTGGAGGTAAACCTTGGTCTGTGTGTTGTTTTCATGTAATAACATTAAAAACACATTTTATTTAGGTTGCTCATTCACCATATTCACATTTCAAATAGCCTTATCCTTTCACTATTTCTCTAAGAGGGGATAATCTTTTGTGTCATGTTGACTAGAGATTCTATAGTATGCATAATATGACTACCTTTTTGGATTCATCAAGTAATTTTATTGGACATGATTATATTCTCTACATAGATAGAATTTTAGGGGGGATATTGATAGTTATTACCTCTACCACCTTGGTATTCTCCTCTGTATATACCTTAAGTTCATCCTCTATTGGATTGGTATCCACCTCAATACCCTCGTTATTGTGCAGTGTTCCAATGATGGTACTATTGATTTTTATTTTCAATTTTGAATTGTTATTACGTAGATGGTGGTGCCCAACTTATTTATTATTGCTACAACATGGGTGAGCTCTAGGGTGCTACACACTAGTACTGAGGGGACATATTCATCCAAATCAGTGAAAAAGGGTCCATCCAACTAGACATTAAGGATGCTACTATGGTGAACTCAAAATCCATTGTCGACTTGTCCAGGTCACATAACCTTTATCTACCTCTAGGATTGGCATCACAAGCTTTGTCATGGACATTTATTATGCAGTAATGGTGAATACATTTTTAGTGATGCCTTCTTTAATATCTTATAAATATCAATAATTATTTTCATCATCATTAGATGACTTGCAGAAGTTGTAATACAAATTTTATGGATTCTTGATATATTGTTTCAAAAGGTGGCATTACATGGTGGTGTGCCCTACTACTTAGTAGAGTTCACAAAATTCTATCTTGACTTTAGGATAATAATTTCTATGATGTCTTTCTTTTCTGCATTCCATATACCATAGATTTAATTTAGTCTTATATGCCTCATGGTATTGATCCATTTTTTTCATAAAATATTGTAGTGTATTTTCAATCTTAGAATTAGAAGGAGGAGTTTCTATATATTCTTCAATCTATTCTATGCATAGGATAGTAGTTTTGGCATATGATTTCATATCATACTAAGTTTTTGTAGTGGCATACCTAATCTTGTGATTTGGGAAACAATTTAGGTTATAATTCAGATGACGGATCTACCCCAATTGATGATAGAACTTTCAAGAGCCATAACTTTTGCACCATAGCTCTGATTGACTCCCCATTTGAACCATTGGGAAGCTAAGAGTGAGGAGAAAATATTGAGATGGTACTAAGCTTTACTTAGTGGGTTTTGACCCCTAAAACCCCAATAGAAGTTCCCTAAATTTCAATTTTAGTAGTGCAATCTAAAAATAGTAAGTTTCTAAAAATAATAATTCCTCAAATTTTGTATTGTTATGAATCATGGAAGTCAAACCACTTAATCTCCCTCATTATTGGTAACCTTCCACATCCTCCCCATGCCTTCAAAATGTGTATAAATGAAGATGTAACCCAAAAAATTAAATTAGACATCTCTTCCCAGAGATAAGCATATGTTTGTGTTTGCAATCTTGAGTAATAAAACATCGCTTCTTAGAGAAATCATTGTTACTATGTTATTTTTCTATTTTTCAAATATCTTTTCAATCACAACTTCGAAGTTTTAGATCATCCTAGAGTGTAGTCTTTCAATGAACCATGTACCTTTGCCTTTATTTATCAAATCAAATTCTACCTTTTTCATCATGTTAGATAATCTACACTGATAGTCATAGACTTATTCTCCTAACTTTTGTCATATCTCCTTCAAGTCCTACATAGTCTGACTAGTGCATTTTTGGATCTTGATTTTTATGATGAGTAAGTCCTCAACATCTTTTAGACTTAAATTTTGAAGTTCTCTTTGATATATGAACTCTAGTGCTTTGCCATCTAGTGGCCCTACTAATTCACACTTTTGAACAACTTCAATAGTGACACCCTTAGCTTTCCATCTCATCTTGCATGTTAGCAGGTACTATTCAAGATCCATCGACCCATCATAGTTGGCTATAATTATGAATCTTAATATATGAGTCATCATGTTTATTGGTATATATGGAGTCTTCTAAGTACCTTGTATCATAGGATGCTATGTTTAAGTGATCTTGCCTATGTACTACTTTGCACACTAGGAGAATTATGGTGCACACTATGTTTATTTACATTTCCTTCTTTTTATTATTCAAATTCAACTAAATGTATGGTCTTCAAAGCCTTTATAATAGATTTAGTATGAATTTTAGTACCCCAATAGGTCTTGAGTTATAAATATGGTCCTTCCAAACTATACCTTCCTATCCACCTAGTTGAAAGCTTATACTAAAATATAAAGGATTGGGCTACAAGGAAGTGTGTTATTCCATTGAATGTTTCTTTCCTACAACTTCTTCTTCTATGATTGATCATACATTTAACATATGAATTTGTTCCATTTATTTATGTAATTATTTGTCTTCTAACAATACCCTTTATTGTAGCTATGCACTACATCTATCATCTATCTATTCTACTTATAAACTTTTATTGCCTTCCCCTTCACATGTCTCATCTTCATCTCATTCTTCATCTTTTTGCTCTATTTACCACTATTCATCATCATCTTTCTTCATTATTCATTCATCTTCTCACTTATCACATATTCACACTTGTTCATCATCTAATCTACTACTACTTTTACCTTTACTCACACCTACTTCGATATTCTTCTATTTATTCCATCTATTCTACTATCATAATTCTCTTTCTAAGTCTAGATTTTTCTTCTAACTCTTCTTCCCTTGTGTCTCCATTCTATATTTAAGTTTAATCTTTACTTACTCATCTATCCATCATTCACCATCATGCACACACACCCCCATATTCCCAAAGTGACTACTCTATACTGGTTGGAGTAGGCACCATGGTCTTATCCACAACCAACATCTTTATTAGGAGAGGTAGTTACTACAAAAAAAATCCTATAATTCCTTGAAAAAAAAAGTATTTCATAGCTTCAATTTTTATATTTAATTTTACTACAAATTTGTTGATGTATCCATCTATGGTGGTAGCAACCTAGTAGTCTATGTTTCTCATCTAGTCAGTTTCTAGCTTCATCAGTTGGTCTATTTTTTCTTTAGTCTAGGTAATTGTTTCTTTCATTTTAGAATTAAAGAAATAATATTCTAATCTTTTCAACTAGTTAATTATAATTTTAAGTAATTTTTACCATAAAATTACATATATTTCTCTGTATATATGCTACTAAATAATTTCACTTATGGTAAGATCGGTCCTTTTAGATTCTTCTTCTATGAAATTCCATACTTTCTGGTCTAACCATGTTTCAATGTATCCCTACCTTGGTAACCATCTTATCATATATTACTCTAGAAGGAGTGTTTCCATGTTCACCACACCATTGTTAGTATAGGTTCTAGATACAATAGAACATGTTAAGGATGAGGATAGCTAAGTCTTATGCAAGTGCGTAAGATAGTGTAGAGAATTCATATTTAACAATGAAGAAAGGAACATAATAGAGATGTATTATCATTTGATAGATAGGAATTAATATTAACCAGTACTTAATTAAGTTTTAGAGATCATTTGGAGTAAAAGTAGATATAATTAAGCCAAACATTTAACAAGTTAGTGCATGTAAGGAATAAAATAAGAAATACAATAGGTAACTTTAACCAAATAGTATATATTAATATAAACAAAGGTTCATAGTCTTCTTCATAAAAACATACGTATTCATAGTCATTTACTATTCACATTATTATTGTACTTCAGTGACAAAATTGGGGGATTGTTCATCTTCTATCCTTTACAAGTCATGGAGGATAGGATAAAATACATATAGCTAACAATTGAATACATAATGCATGAATATCTAAAGAATATTCTATGCAGCTTTACTTATCCATTTTCTTCTACCAATAAGCACCAAATAAAGGTGCATATTCCACAATGGTAAAATAAGAGGCATTCTATCACAAATTGGATGAGTTGTTACATGAGTTCACCCACATTGTATCAAATGTTTTTCTAGAAAAACTACCACAAGTTAGAAATAATATTCATTACATGGATCTATTTCCAAGTTTGAGTTTTCAAAATAAGTCCACGTGTAGAATGGTATAGAGGGATAATGAATAAGTGTAGAGACAAGTGCATGAGTTATTGTAGAAAAGATTGATAAGGGAAAAATTGAGTCCATGTATAGTACCCCAAGTAATAACACCTAATAAGGGAGGATAATGGTATGTGTGCATATATTCATGATCCACTAATAATATATCAATCAAGTACATCTTTCCATTTTTGCACATGGATGACTTAATGGATTATTTAAGCGGTGCAAGATATTTTAGCAAGGTTAATCTAAAGAGTGTGTATCACTAGATCTAGATCTATGAAGGAAAGGAACGGAAGAAAAAATTTAATACTAAGTAAGGGTTGTATGAATGGTTAGTTATGGCATTTGAATTAACAAGCATGCCAATCACAGTCATGAGGATGATTAAAAAAGTGTTGAATCCATTCCAAGGAAAGTATATCATTGTGTATCTGGATGACATTTTGGTATTTGGCAGGACAAGGGAAGAGCATGTGATGCAATGTGGAATGAATTGGAGAGTTTGTGCCAAGATAATTTTTTGATCAATAGAAATAAATGTAAATTTATGAAGCAATATTTAGTGTATTTTGGTTTTTTGATAGCCTAAGAAGGGTTAAAATGGATCCTAAGAAATTACGCATAATATTGGAGTGACCATCATCAAAAAGTAAATTTTAAGAGTGATTTTTCATGGTCTCACTAGATTTTATAGGAATTTCATTAGGAACTAGTGAGATGTGTGCATTAATCACACAAATAATGCAAGTGGATAGAAATAAATTTTTATGGGGTGAAGGAAGATAAGTGTGATTTAAAACAACTAAAGAAGAACGTAATTGAGTAGCTAGTGTTGACACTACCATATTTTTAAAAAGTATTCCAAGTGGACTACAACATGAATGGCATAACAATTAGTGTAGTGTAAATATGATAAAGATATCCTATAGCCTATTTTGATGAGAACTTAAATGACACAAAGTGTAAATATTCAATCTACAACCAAGAATTCTTTCTAATTGTGCAATATCTAAAGAAGTGGAGGCATTATCTATTAAAGAATGAGGTTTTTTTGTACACAAAACATCAAACACTATAGTTTATCAACAAATATCAAAAATTAAATTAGAGACACATGAAGTGAGTGGAATATCTATAGAGTTGTCCATTTTTTCTCAAGCATCGAAATGAAAAACCAAATAAGGTAGAAAATAAACTAATTAGGAGAGCACTAGTGGTGAATGATATGAGAGTTGATTTTTTGGGATTTGACTCAATAAATGAATTATACCCAAAATATGAATATTTTTTTGATGTGTGGAAAACATGCATGGAAACACAGTAACTAGACTATTTGGTTTAGGAAGGTATTTTTTTCATAGGAGCACAATTTTTCATACCTAGGGGGTCAATGTGAAAAAACTTAATCAATGAGAAACACATCAAAGGATTATTAGGGAACTTTGGTAGTGATAATACATTGGTAATATTATATAAGAGTTATTATTATTCCCTTATAAGATCAAATGTGTGCATTTATGTGCAAGAGTGTCAAGTTTTCCAATTGGCAAGGGAGGATCTAAAACCCATGGTTATACCAACCCTTAACCATTCTAGACCAATTGTAGAAGGACATCATCATGGAGTTTTTTCTTCAATTACCAAGAATGCAAAGGCCATGATTCTATATTTTTTGTGGTGTATCAATTCTATAATATGGGATACTTATTTGTTTATAAGAATACCAATGATGTGACAAACATCACCAATATTTTATTTAGAGATGTAGTGTGACTACATAATTTTTGTGAAGTATCATGTTGGATAGAGACACTAGGTTTTTGGGTTAGTTTTCTCACACATTGCCCAAAAATTTGATGATAAAGTTAAAATTTAGTTTTACATACAATCTGAAAACTGATGGGAAGACTAAGTTTGTCAACTAAATCTTAAGAAGTTTATTGAATTGTCTAGTGGGAGATAATCTAACATAATGGGATATGATACTAGTGTACTTAGAGTTTTTATATAATAATTATATAATATCAAACTTTTATTTAATGCAATGAAAACATATGAAACTCTATTTTGTATGATAGTATAACTTCTAATATATTAGCCTCATTATGGGAGTGTGTATTTAGAGAGATTAAATGAGGGATATTATCACACATCTGCATGGTTGGACATCCCTTAAGTGGAAACCCATACCATGACTGCCTCAAAATTGTGATTTGATTTTTAAAAATTTACCTTGGATTTTACATATTTTCAAAATTATGTAGCACGTATTAGAAAACCACAGTTATCTCACACACACTAACATAAAATTAAGTGTTTTTGTACTATACAAAAAACATATATTTTTTTTTGTAATCAATATCCATCACCCATCACTTTCATACCTATAAAATCACACACATATTACTATTTTATGTTTCAAATCAAACCTATAACTGTAAACTACCTTTCTTTTTAGTATAGTTTTAAATGTTTCAAAAATATTATTGATGGAAATTTTGCCTACACATAGGAAATTTCTTCCCTCTATATGTGTTTTATCTAAAATGTCTTCACCCCATCTTTCCCCTTGGAATTTCTCATTCTCTATACTAAAAATAAATTGGTAATGTTTAGTTATATCTTAAAAGTTCCTTTAGAGTTATTGTCTACCAACAACTTCCCTTCATGTAGTTGATGATTTCATTGTAATCACTTACATATTAATACAATTGTCCATGTACTACACACTAAGGTAAAAAAAAAGGATATGTTATGGTTTATAATCCTACACCTTTGAGATCAATAATGTTGACATGGAAAATATTGAACATCACCTTTGCCTAGTCAATGCCCTTTTAGGATATGAATTATCACCTTTGTTTCATGATGATTTTATATGAAATGTATGGTATGAACATGTTAAAATATGATAAGGGGGTTTAATCCTATCGATGGGATGGCTACATCCTAAAAATATTATGATTGAAAACAATCCAAGTGCATAACTATATAAAAGAAAATGCCACTGATAAAATAAAAAGGGAAGACCATAAGATGAAGGAAAAATACACTTATTGGTGCATCCCCTCATAAATATAACAACATATTAGAGATCATAATGTCATATTATGTATTTTACATAATGAATTAGAGAACAATAGGTTACATTATGTCATTGAGAGTAATTATGACAATTATTTTGTATTTATATTGTTTATTTTTTTGGGATTTTTACTTATGTTTATTTTAAATCATATTAATATGACCACTATGAGTATTCATTATTTTACTAACATTATTTTCTCATTTAATATTATTAATAATTATAAGGTAATAGGACCCAGTTAGCACATAATCAATGTAAGTATTTTTTTATACAAAAAGGAACAGTTAATTTAATCAACAGCTTTGGGATTCTCACCCTATATACTCTTTCTTCTATGTTACATTTTTTTAATTTCAAAACATAAGAAGATAATAATGTGTATGAAGGATTCTTTTTGGAGTTTCATTTTAATGATGAATGTTTATCTTTATGGTATTTAAAAGGGTTTCCTCCCTACTTATTACAAATTATTATGGTATAATGAAATATATTGGTTTCTATCTAAAAGGGATAATGCAAATCAAGGAGAGAAAATAATAAAGCTGAGAAAAAACGAATCCTTTAACTGATACAAAAAAAAAATTTGTACAATAAATATTTTTTATTAGATAATTGATTGTCTTATAAATTTGAAAGAAATATGTTTTAATTATTATATTAAAAATTAATTCCAACTAATAAACTTTTCGAATGTGTAGTATTAAATGGGGTTAACCAATACTTAAGGAATTATATTTTTGTAATAAGCTATGAATGTACATTATGTTTAATAATAACCCTAGATATTGAATACAACATTTCCTTACAAAGATGAAAATTCCTTTTAGTCTATAATTTATGCTCTTATATAATATCAAGAGTTTTCAAAACACATTGGGCATGGTCCTCCTAGCAGTTCGTAGAGATTAGTTTGTCATTTAGATATAATACATTGAATTTCCTTAAATGTAGGTCAAATATATAATTGATTATTATTAATTTTGTATCCATAGTAATTTTTAAGGAAATAAAAACCATTCATAAAGGCTATTTTGTTTTAAAACTTGTTTTCCAAATATTTAACTTGATTTCATATTTGCCTAGTTTAATATAATTTATATATTCATATCCAAAAAAGATTAAGATTGGTCCATGGCACTACAAAAAATAAAATATAAGGAGGATGAGGTTAACATATTAAAATAATCCATACAAAAATAACAAATAAAAAATTAAATTTAAAATGAGTGAATGGAAATCCACAATCTAACATAATAAGATACCATGAATAATATTTTTTTTAAAAGGTCTCATATAGTGAGATCAACCTTACCATTCTCAAGAAATATTTATGATATTCAAAGTGGTGAATAATTTTACCATGTATATAAATCCATGTGAATCATTTAATTGACAACATTTAACTAACATATCATATAAATTTAGAATATGGCCATGAGATCGTTTCCTAGATTTATCATAAAAATTTAGAAGATGGCCATAAAACCCATTCATACTAATGGTAAATTTGAAAATTTAAATCAATATTACAATAATACTTTTTCTTCTCAAAGAGGTTTACAAAATAATCAATCCTATATGTGTAAAATATACATTGATTTATTTTTTCTTAGGAGCAACTAGGTCTAAATAACTAAAGGAGAAGTGTTGGGGAAAGATATTATATCTTTAAGAATCTTCTCTTTATTCTCAATATTGAGGTATGATATATAAATAAGTAATGAAACATTGTCGGTGATCAATAAAGAAGCTAGATAAAATTTATAGCATAAAGAGGAGGTAACCAATCGTATATAAATAATTTAGATTAATGAAACTTTCCTATGTTTTATTATTAGAAGTGAATTAAGAAATCCATATACTTTAATGAGACCATGAAGTTTAATGATGTATATAAAATACATTAATAGTTTAAATTATTTTCTTTGATATCATAGGACTATTGGATTTACTTGGATTAAATAACCTTTTGATATTAATAAGGAGTTAGTATTTTCCAATTGTTAAATTTTAGCCATGTAAAAAAATTAGAATATATATTTTTATATATAAAATCCTTATTGATATTATACCATAATTTTTTATATTATTTCATGTTTCATAATGTATATATATAAATTTAGTAGTGAAAACTTGAAAATGTTAGTTTTGACCAATCCTTACCATAGATTACTTGTGCATACACAATCAACTCTTGGTTATATGTACTCTTAGCCATTTATCCATGTATGAGATTGGCCTTTATTATTTTATATCATACAAATACAATATTTTCCCAGTGTATGCCTAAAAAATTCATTATTATAAATAGACTATCTCTTGACCTTAGATCATTATTTCTAGTCTCTTAGATGACTTTGGCTATAGTCAGATGGATCTGATTACTAGATCTATCTACCTCGATCAAACTCATCTATGTGATTTTTAATGACTATATTTCAAATTAAAATATTTCCCTTGGGTTGTCCTACACATTTAATATGCTATTTTTGAGTAAAATTACCTAAAGAATCTCTTATATATACATATCAAGCCCAAGATTATTTCTATCTAGCACTTATCTAAAAAACATCTAATACTATAGTAACACACTAAGAAATACATTTCCATGTCCTTTAGGTACTGGCCTAAAGCTATAATACCCCTCTCAAGCTCAGCAACATTATCTCGACAATGTTTTGTCATGTGGATGACTAGTGTGTTGAGTGTGTCATTGAGATTAACATGTGAACATGATGTATTGTAGCTAATGGTTAGTGTTGTTTCAACCACCTTGTTATGTTGGCTTAAAATTAGGTTCAATATGTCTCATTATATTCTCTTAATGTTATTACATCATTATATGATTTCTTATATGACTTGGTATTCATTTTCATCATTTCTTGTTGCACAGTGAATACAATATTATCTTATGGGGGATCAGTGATTATAATTTGTTAGTGATCTAGACAGTTCATAATTTTAATTGGTAGTGTATATTATAAATGAAAATTCTCCATAGTTATGATATTTTATCTAGTAAGTACAACATGGTAATATGTTTGGTTATCAATTGACTCAACATTACATAGCCAAGTGGTATTATAGTGATTATATTGGTTCCATATATTGACACTATCTTTCTTATTTTTATCATACCATGAGATGGTGTAAGAGCTATTTGGAATATGTACTTATGTTCTATCATATCTGAGTATTCATAGCAATATTATGGTTTTCTCACTTTTATGACCATTTCGAGATTAACTATTTAATTTGTGATATCATGAGTATTTACTCAGTAACAGATTTTTACTATTTGAAAATGTGATGGATTACACTACATGATTTTATTTTGAAAGTATCGAGGATGATTCTTTTTTCAAGGGGGGTGTATGTAATATCCCTCTCAATTTTATCGATGTTCTCTTGGAAATATGTCATCATGTGCATGATATATGTGTTGAGTGTGTCATTGAGATCGACGTGTGAGTGAGATGTATTGTAGATAGTGGTTAGTGTTGTTTTGTCCACCTTGTTGTGTTGGCTTAGAATCAAGGTCATTGCATCTCGTGTAGGATCACCTTAGGCTATGTGAATTTGATGCTTGTAGAAATTCATATTGTGTCACTTGTGTGTTCTATGGGTTTCCATGTCAATGTATTACTCTTAATAGTTTTAACCTATTAGGAATAGATTTGTGTTGTTCAAACACATTGTTAGAACTCATTAAGTGGCCATATTATGTTAAGTTGATCCTAATTTCTTGGATTGTATCTTCTGGGTGTGTCGACAACAAAACCCAATTTTAAGATGAGAATAATAACATTGTTATTATTTTGACTGAGCCCAGATAATACTGGAATATGTACGGTTCTATATAGATACATAGATATATAAATATATGTACATTAAAATAATAGTTTGTAGATAAATGGATTTAATAAATAGTTATGCTTAAGTATTCAAATTTGAAATAAATAAATAATTGGTTTTAGATAATGTCATCTCAGTTTATGAATGCATTAAAATACACTTTTGGGTAAATGTATTTCTATGTTAATAATAGTTAAATAATATTAATCATTGGATAATAAAATTAATATCATCTATTACTTATTTTCTCAAGGTAATAGTAAATCTAATTAAATAAAAATAAAATGATGACAACCCATTTAATAATAATAATAATAATAATAATAATAATAATAATAATGGGAAGTGAAACCCTAACCCTAAAAATAAAATAATACAAGTGTCTTTTCATTTAAAAGTCAACCAGAAATAGGAAAGGATCATTTGGAAGAATAGCCAAGGAGAAAGAAGAAGAAAGATAGAAGAGGAAAGAGAATGGAATGGAGCTTCAAATAGGCAAGGGATTCTCCTCTCTAAATCTATTTTATTTTCCCAAATAAATGAACAAATAAAATTATGGAATGTGTTGTAGAATGTTATTTTTTCAATAAAATAAATAAAATATACATTTAAACCCTAGGTCTATATAGATCTCTTGTTTTATTTCTATTCACCTCCTAGAATGAAAATAATGAGTTCTTTTTTTTATAAGGAAAATACATATGTGTGTATTATATATATATATATATATATATATATATATATATATATATATATATATATATATATATATATATAGACACACACACACCCACACAGACACACACACACACACACACACACACACGTATGTATGTACACACAAACACATGCACACTTATATATCACTTCTTTTATATATATATATATATATATATATATATATATATATATATATATATATATATATATATATATATATATATATATATATATATATAAGAAGTGATATATAAGTGTGCATGTGTTTGTGTGTACATACATACGTGTGTGTGTGTGTGTCTGTGTGGGTGTGTGTGTGTCTAGCTCCTTGATTTAATAATAATAAAAATAAATGATAATGTTTTCTTTTTGTAATTTTGTTTTAAAAAAATAAAAATATAATATAATAAATAAAATAAAAATAAACAAAAATCTATATTAATAAAAATAAATCATATACATTGTAGTTGTATTATTATGAATTTTGGGGAGGGGGATGGCCAGTCGGCCCACCCCGCAACCCTATGTGTTGGCCATGCTAACAATCATGGGCTACCAGCCAAAACCCAAAAATAGGGTTTATAAACCTATATAAAAAAATAAAAATAAAAATAAAAATAAATGGATCAATATTTTAATAAAATATTATATTTATTTTTTAAATAAAAACATGAGGTAAATGAAATATAATAAAACATTATATTTTGTGTGTTTCATAAATAAAAATAATATGTTAAATATTAAATGTTTCTTTATTTTTGTTATATTATATTTTATATATATATATATATATATATATATATATATATATATATATATATATATATATATATATATATATATATATATATATATATATATATATATATATAAGATAATGTTTTATATGAGTTTAGCTAATTTTATACCATCAATAAATGGATAATTACTCATATAATACATGTCTATATATTTGCATTTCCATAATATTTGTAAATCATATACTTATAGGTTTATTGTCATTTTCTTCTTTATTAATATTGTCAGGGTTGAGATTTGAAGATTTACATTAATGCAAAATTTAAGTAATAAAAATGCCTTTGTTGTGGAGTGGAGATTTGAGGCACATGCATGTTGTTAGATATGTAATGGTGAATATTTAGTCATTATAAGAGTATTTTTGTGAAATTTAAATACCTATCTACATTGGGTTAAGAATCGAGACTAGATCTTTCTTTGTTACCATTGGGAATGGATTTATTATGTGAAGAATTTTAAGATTTTTCTCTAAATTCTATGTAATACATAAACTTTAGTAACAATACCTTAGTTTGAAGTTTTGATAGCTTGGATCACTTCAAGGGACCTTGAAGAAGGTGTTAATAATGGGTTTTGATTTGATACTGCATTTATAAATCAAGAATTTTATGTACGAAACTTAACTATAAAATTTTAGTATTATTTCTATTGATGTCATACCTGATGGGAGTTCAAAAAGTGACTAGTTATAAAATGTATAAGAATGTCATTTTTGTTAGCTTTACTTTAAGGGATTGTGTAGTACTATGTAATGGTAAGTTGTTATCATTAGTATAATATTGATTACAATTGTTAGGGGGTTGGAGTAGACTTGGGGTGCTAGTAGTTATGTGTTATGTGAATGATTCATTTATTTCTCTTGAGTAGCTTACTGAACTATCAAATGTATGTTGTTTTAGTCACTAGTTTAACATTTAAAATTATTTGTTATTTTTTAAAAGTGAAGTGGATTAAGGAGTAAAAATCTCTTGCTCAACGTAAGATGACCCCTTCTATTTGACTATTTTCATAGTACAAGTTGAGGAGATCCAATACAGTAAACTTCAAGGTTATTTTTTAATGTTATTAGATAGCATTGTTTAGTGGATTAAGTTGTTGTATTGTATTAGTTCCTACCTAAAATATTGTAAAGAAACTTATTGTAAACCACATTGGAAAAGTTTGAAGGCTTTGTTTGTAATCATAAACATTTAATTTTATAGTGATTGCATTAATTCTAAATGAATTTTTTAAACTTGTAATTCTTTATTGATATCGTAATATCATTTTTTATTATTGTGTTCTTGCAGATGAGTCATTTATTATTTGGTAACTAGATAGTTTCTTGAATAATATAGGTTATGGATTTTATCAAGGTGTCAAGAAATTTAGGAATTAGTGTGCTTATGTAAGATTGAATTTATAAAAACATAGATTTTTATCACTTCTTTGATGTAAAAACAATTTACTACAATAATAAGAATGCAACTTGTTAACTAAACTTAACAATAACTTTAGAATTCCTGAACTAGGCTTGTTGTGTACTCATAATTAATAATAAATCAATAGAAGATTTTAATATATTAAAAGAGATTCACTTCCTTAAATATATAAATTATTAATAAATAAATAAAGTTAATAATTTAATTAAATCAATCTTTCAAAAAATAAATTAATGTATAATCCATTATTAGTCAACAAAACTATTAACAATTATTCTACATTCAGAAGCACAACCTGATGGTACTGACCACTTATTAGAAATAAATGAAGGTCACCTTAATAACTCAATCATAATCCTAATTCAAAATATCAAGTGATTTCATAATTTAAACATTCCAATTTGCAATTTTTTTTAAATGATAAAAAAAATCTGAGTGTTTAACCTGTAGTTGTCCTTTGAAAAATGAATTTTAAAATTATCTAAAGTGGTCTAAATTAGGATCTAAGTCTAGATATTGATTATCACTAGTTAAGAGAATTGAATTCTATTACCGTATTAATTTTTAGTTCAACAGATCCAAAACGGTACCTCAATTTCAAAAGGCTTTTGCAGGGAAATTTTCTCTACCTTGCTGATTTTCTTACAGAGGCACTTAGGAATCAACATCAAATAAATTGTTATAATTTGGTTTCTTCAAAAATGAAGATTGATTAGTATTTAATTTACCTTCATATCAACCCAGAAGTTTTTTTTTTTTTTTTTTTTTCATTTTTTTTTTTTTTTGGTCTTATCCATACCAAAATTATTCAAAAAAATTCTATTGTTTATATTTAATCTACAAAGTTGCTTCGGAAAGGATATTGAATAATTTGCCTGTTTTAATATTTCTTAAGTTCGAAAGTTATACCTCTCCTTTTGAGTCTCATTTTTTCATATTATCCTTTATATTTTGTTTTCAGATCCATTTAGTATTTTTAGTATGTCCTCCTTGTACCATGTTCATTAGTAGTTTCCTAGGAGAATCAAATTTATGTTGTTAATTCTAGTTTGGTTTAGACTTTTCATTTCACATTGTTGTTACATTATGTACTTTTTATGACTCATATGAGTGGTATTTAGCTTAAATAAATGAATTACAACTTTTATTTAGTTTTTAATATTTCTGATATATTTTATATAAAGTCATTTTGTGAGCCTGTGGTGTGTTTATACTTTCACGGTTTTTAGCTTTACACTCACATAACTATCCCTTCATTATTTCTATTGTCATGATCTCATTATGTGATGTTTATCATGTTAATATATCCTATATGTGATAGTAGTTCCTTATTTATTATTTGTGCTCACAAAGAGCATAATCTAGTTTCACCAAGTTTAAATATTTATTTTTGTTATGGAGTCTAAGTTGTGGACCTTTGATGTTGGATTGTAGTTATTCAATTTGTTTAGACATGAATCTTATCCTCTAGTGTGTTCCCTTTTTCTTAAGAGTTTGAGGTATATCTCTTTTGTGTTGTAACTAAGAAGTTTTTTTAAAGGTTAAACTCATTTGCAGTAAGTGTTGTTTACTAGTTGTCATCCTGTTTATAACTATATATGATTGTTGATTCTTATTTTTTGTTTGTGGTAGTGTGACTGACTGAAGTGTTTTAAAAAATATGTTCTTTTTATGTGTGTCTAAGATGTAAATTTAAGGCATTACATTTTGGTATCAGATCTTTGTTAAACATTGGGAACTTTGGAGTGTAGGTGTTTCTCTATATGCATTATGTAACTTTACTCAAATGCATATAAATAAAATGACACAATGAGAGTGGATGTAGTTCAAAACATGGACTACATTAGAAATCTTTAAATTTTAATTGAAATATTCATTTCATAGATGGATGGGACCATCTTGTTAGAGAGAGCCCACATATTATTTGCTTTCCGTTATGGTAGAGCATCTAGTCATCATGGATCATTGGACCCTAAAGTGAATAAAAAATAAATGATGATCTTTTTTATTTGATCATTTTGCTCTCGTGTCTCAATAATGGATGGCATGTTGATCAGTATGTTATTCCTTGGTAGAAGATACTATATATGGAGAATATTTGTAGGTATATATGTTTGTGTATGAAAAATACCTACTTTAATCTATTTTGTATATACTCCTAATGATTTTGTATTGGTTCATTGAGTGAATATGACTCTTATAATGGAATGTGTATATAATTAATAATATGATAAAATTGATTGTTTTTAAATCAAAATATTAACAATAATAGATCTAAGTTAGTATGTTCTTGTTAGTGGTTCTTTATTTGACTTAGATAAGCATAATCCATGGGTTATAAAGAGGCCTTGAACTATTATGTTGTAATTATGAAATTTAGATAATCCTAGTATGATTTTAGCCTTGCACATGTTGTTGGTTGTATATTTAGATGGCACCTAGTATAGTTGGATATTATGTTTAAAGCAAGAGTGTTGTAATATTTAATCTTATTCTTGAGTTATGTAATTTGAACCTTGTGTGTAAACATAATTGAATCAAAAGTAAGTATGTGGGTAAGGAATTGATACATTACTTTCGTGTTCCCCTCTTTATTGTGAAGAATGAATGTCTCTTCCTACATGTGAGATAAGTAGAAAGTTATTTAGTTTTCTCTTAGGATGATCATTTATTTTGTGACTATGGTTCACTTGGGTGTTCATTTTAGCATGGAATAGAGGTGGTGAATGTGAGTTTAGTTTTATGATATATATATATATAATCTTCTTTGGACACGTTAATTGAGATTTAACTATGATATATCATTGTGAATTAATTATGATAGTAAAACTACCGAGATCATTGAATTAGTGATATTACATGAGAGTTATCAATACATATTATTGATTGACATTAGAACAAGATAACCAATATTGTTCAATATTTTTTTTGGAAAATCATTTGATTTAAGTGAAATAGTCAAGATTGACACATTATTTGATGAGAGACTTGAATATTAGCTAATTTAGAGACTTTGAGATAGTTTGTAAATTTCTTGGGGTACTTTTGGCACTAGGTGCCAAGCATGAGGTCCACACTTGGTCTACTTCTACATAGTGATATCAACACTTATTATAGGTAGGCATAGGGAGGACTACTGGTGTTCTTATTCCTCATACCTCTAGGAGATAGTTGAGACTTACTTTATTACCTATGGGAGGTAATCAGGTTGATCATTTGGGAGATATATGGGGGATGATATGATTTTTATCCTACTTATGAGAGGTATTCAAGTTGATTTTGTTCTCTCACCTCTAGGAGGTGATTGAGTTTTATTGATTCCTTCTCTCCTTAGATGGCTCTTTATAGTCACATAGTTCAAGTAATGTGATGTTTTTGATTTCTTTACTTTTATTTTAAGAACCGACACTAGTCCTTGAACTTGAAATTTGTATTTAATTATTATTTTGGAGGTTTAAATATTTATAATTTATTTTATTAAACGTGAAGTAAGTGGATTTACATTTGATTGCAATTGAATTTTAATTTTTGTTTATTTGATGACTTGATAACTATGACTTTCGCTTGTTTTGTTTAAATAACACCAAATTCTTTTGAATTTAAATTGTGATTTCCTTTTTTTTATGATTTTTTTTACTTTTTGACTTTTAAATTGATTATTTTGACATTTGATTACTTAAATTATTATGTTATTTAGGTGTTTTATGAATGTTGGTTCATGTGTTTTCTGTATATATGTTGTAATGTGTGTAGTGTGCATTATGTAGGGGAGAAGAAGTAGCTTTTAATAGCTATTGGGTCAAGATGATAATTTGTTTGGAATAGGTTCATGACACAGTCCTTCTCAACCACTAGACATGATGTTTATTATTATCTTTATGTATATTATGGACATTTATTTGGTAGGTCTAAGGAGGTGGGGAGGTCTAAAGAGGGAATAAGGAGGATTTGGGAGATCTAAGTAGTCTTAGAAGGTATAAATAGGTTTAACAAGATGTTATTGATGATGCAACTAATGAGGACTATTATTCCTTACACATTAAAGTGATCTTGATATTATTACATCATTATATTCTTTCTTATATGAATTGGTAGTCATTTTCATTATTACTTGTTGCACAGTGGATACAATATTATCTTATAGTAAATTAATGATTATATTTTTGTTAGTGATCTGAATAGTTCATAATTTTAGTTGGTAGTGTAAATTATATATAGAAATTATTTAGAGTTATGATATTTTGTCTATTAGGTATAACATGGCAGTATGTTTGGTCATCAATTGACTCAGCATTACATAGCCAAGTGGTATTATAGTGATTATATTAGTTCCATGTTTTGACACTATCCTTCTTATTTTTATCATACAATGGGATGGTGTAAGGGTTTTTTGGAATATGTAATTATGTTCTTACATATATGAGTATTGATAGCAATATTTTGGTGTTGTCACTTTTGTGATCATTTGGAGATTCACTATTTAAGTTGTGATATCATGATGATTTTCTTAGTAATAGATTTTTTCTATTTTAAAATGTGATGGATTACACAAAATGATTTTATTTTTGAAGAATTGAGGATGATGCCTTTTTCAAGGGGGTGAATGTAATACCCCTCTCAGGCTCATCGATGTTCTATGGATGATGTGTCATCATGTGGATGATCAATGTGTCTAGTGTGTAATTGAGCTCAATGTGTAGGTGAGATGTATTGTAGCTAGTGGTTAGTGTTGTTTCAGATACCTTGTTGTGTTGTTATTATAAATATTTTTATTGATGTCAAAGGTCTAGCATTATTGGTGATAAAGGCCCCATTGAATTTAATGGTGCTTTTAATATTCATATCTTGGCTAATGTGTGTCAATATTTATTTAATGTTAATGAATATATTTTTAGTTACATATAAGTCAAAAGAGGGCCCATGGAGAACAAAAAGAGTCATGGAGTAAAATATGAAAGAGGAATGGGACACATTTTCTCATGAAGAGTCATCTTGAGGAATTCCAAGAGTCACCATGTGAAGACAAAAGATGGTATGGCACATTTTTTCATGAAGGGACACTTTAAGGAATACAAAAAGTCACCAAGATAAAGACAAAAGAGGAAAGGATGCTTTTTCTTATGAAGGGTCACCATATGACTTTTCAATTGCAAGGATATGAAGGGTCATGCATGTTTGGCACCATTTTCCATGAGGATTAAAGGGTCACAAAGGGTGAATGCCAAAGGTCATTTGGAAAGCTATAAATAAAGGCTTGAGAAGCCATTTGTAATATGTAAGAGAGTTCATGGTTTGTATTTGTTTTCAAATAGAGAAAAATAGGAGATATTGTTGAGATATATCATTTGTTGAGTAAGAAACATTGAGAGATTGTTGTGTTTTATACACAAGAGGGGTTGGTTCTCCTATGGGTTAGTGCTCACAAATATTTTCAAGGGTTTGGTGATCCTATGGTTTGGTTCTCACAAATAGTTGTTGTGTTGGTGCTCGACAAAGGGGTTGGTACTCCTGCAAGTTGGTGCTTCTAAACTTTGTAATTTGAGTTGGTACTCATCCATATACTTGAGATTTTTCTCTATGATTTTTCCCACTTTGGGTTTCCATGTAAAAATATGCTCTCTCTCTCTCTCTCTCTCTCTCTCTCTCTCTCTCTCTCTCTCTCTCTCTCTCTCTCTCTCTCTCTCTCTCTCTCTCTCTCTCTCTCTCTCTCTCTCTCTCTCTCTCTCTCTCTCTCGTGTGGTGCATATTATTATTTCAAGTTTTATTGCATATATTGAATGTGTGGTTAAGTGGTTAAATAAAAGGAATTTGATTAAGAAATAAGATATATAATATACTGATTCACCTCCCCTCTCAATATATTTTGTGCTTAACAATTAGTATCAGAGCAAGTTTCTTTGAATAAATTTTAAAGCTTGAAGGTAGATTGGGAAAAGCATGATGGATGGATCACATGAAGGTTTTTTTACAAATAAGGCACCTTTGTTTGATGGGATAAATTAAAATTTTTGGAGCATAAGTATGAAGACTTATCTGATGGCCCTTGGATTCAACATATGGCAAGTAATGGTAGAGGAATATGAAGAGCCATAGACACTTGTAACTACTCTAATAGAAAAGAAGGAAAATGAAAATAATGCTAAAGCTTTAAATGTTATTTTATGTGGTTTTATGTGAATTAAAATTTGTTAAAGTTATGAAATATAAATTTGCTCATGAAACATGGGTAAAACTTGAGAATATTTACAAAGGTGATGAAAAGGCTTAGCAAACCAAACTTTAGACTTTTAGAAGACAATTTGAGAGTTTGAAGATGGAAGAGGAAGAAAATATAGCAAGTTATCTTTTGCAGGTTGATCAAATAGTTAATCAGCTTCAATGTCTTGGATAAAAGTTAGAAGAATCAATTGTGGTTCAAAAAGTTTTGAGATATCTACCATTGAGATATGATGCAAAATTTTTAGCAATTGAAGAGATGAAGAATTTATCCAAGCTAAAGATAGATGAGCTATATGGTATTCTTACGACATATGAGATGTGGACCAAATAAGAGAAACCCTCAAAGAGAGAAGCTACTTTTAAGACATCAAAGAAAGAGAAGGCTAATATTTAAGAATCAAGTGACAGTTCTAGTGATGATGAAGATGACAATGGAGCTCTATTCATTCACAAGCCAAAAAAAGGGCATAGATAAATATCTAGGAAAAGGGCATAGATAAATATCTAGGAAAAAAGGGCATAGATAAATATCTAGGAAAATTATGGAAAGATTGGACATTTTATTACTAAGTGCCCAGATAAGGGAAATGGTGATAATGAATAAAGAAAGCCTACATACAAGAATAATTTCAAAGGAAAATTCAAGAAGGGATTCAAGAAGAATAATTTGTATTCTAAATATCCTAGCTCAACCAAAGATAGTGGAGTCAGTGATTCAGAAAAAGAAGAGATTCTATTCATGGCCATATATAAAGATGCCTCCGCAAGAAAAAGTATAGATGATCAAGAAGAACAGGATGAAGTTGAAGTGAATCTAGAAGGAG
The DNA here is from genome assembly GCA_037957365.1 of Torreya grandis. Taxonomy (NCBI): domain Eukaryota; kingdom Viridiplantae; phylum Streptophyta; class Pinopsida; order Cupressales; family Taxaceae; genus Torreya; species Torreya grandis. The sequence goes on from JARHVA010004123.1 coordinate 124,192, forward strand.
AACTTGTTTGTGCTTGAGAAGAGTTGAAATTCTTGAAAAGAAGAATCAAATATTAAAGCTTCAGATCGATAAAAATGAAAAGGGATCAAAGGAAATAATTGAAGATCTACAAGCACACTTTGAAAAAGCCAAGAAGAATGAAGAAGATCTAATGGCACAGTTGAAAATAATAAATAAAGAATGTGAAAGGTATGTTATTGAAATTGCTTCTTTAAAAGCAGATCTTGAGAAAACAAATAAAGCAATCAATGATAGAGCAACCAATGATTTAAAATTTGAGAATAACACTAATATGTTGAATAAGATATTAGAAAATCAAAGATCAATTTTAGATAAGATAGGTATTATATTTGAAAAAGAGAAAGGGGAGGCCACTCCTTTAACAAACAAGGAAAAAGGAAATAGATATGCTAAAGCTCTTACAAAAGAAGAAATAAAGAGGGAAGAAGTTAAGAATACAAAGGACATCTCAAATAAAGAAGGTTGGAGGGAACAAAGCTATAAAAGGCAATCTGGTCAAAGATACACAAATAGGTCCTATTTTTATGGTTATTTTTTTTATTGTAATGGATATGGTCATAATAAAATAGAATGTCAAAAAAAGGCTAATAATTTCATAAATAAGGAGAAGGAAAGTCATGCAGAGTCAAGCAGAAGCGACAACTCTTCTACTCCTCTATCAGGCTTTAATGAAGAGGCCATAATAGGTTACAAGTGCAATAGTTTCAAACACATAGCTTGGTACTATAGAAGTGTGTTTGAGTCAGTCAAGAACGAAAAGAGTTTCAAGGCTCCATTCATCAAGAAGAAAGTTCAGATAGGTTCATAGCAGAAGAAACAACCTAAAAAATATATGTTGGTACAGACAACTTTGCATGAAAGAAATGAATAAAATCTATGGTTCATCGTTAGTAGATGTTTAAGGCACCTGACAAGAGACAAAATCAAGTTCATAACCTTAAATAAGATCAATGGTTTCATAGTGAAATTCAAAGATAATATTACTACTAGAATTGCCAAAAAAGGTACACTAAGTTTGGATAATGGTAGAACTAAAACTGAAAATGTTTTATATGTAGAAGGTCTTAAGCATAATATTTTGAGTGTAAGTCAAATGTGTGATCAAAGGAACACGCTAAAGTTTTATGTAGAAGGTTTTGAAATTAGGAGAAAATATTTAGATGTATTGATTGCAAATTCTCAAAGAATAGGAAATAATTTGTATATGTTATCAGATATCAAAGGTCAAAGATGTTGTTTGAGTCAGATTGAATAAAGATGGCTATGGCACAAGAGAATGTGTCACATAAATTTTTAGAATCTTGTCAATATCATCAAAAATTAAGCAGTCAAAAATCTTTTAAAGACTACAAAGCCATCTGACATGCTTTGTGAACCTTGTCGACATGGGAAACAGGCTAGAAGGTAGTTTAAAACAAAAGAGTACTCAACCACTCAGATGTTAGATCTTGTTCACACTGATCTATGTGAACCTATGAGAACTCAAAGTGCTCAAGGTGAGAAATATTTCATGTTTTTTATTGATGATTTTTCATGTATGACTTAGGTAATATTTTAAAAAAAAATTAGAAGCTTTCAGACATTTCAAAGCATTCAAAACATTAGTTGGGAATGAAACCAGTTTCAAGATTAAGTGTCTAAGATCAGATCAAGGAGGAGAATTTATTTCAGATCAATTTATTGAGTTTTGTGAAGACCATGGAATAAAGAGACATTATTCAATAGCCAAAACTCTACAACAAAATGGAGTAGTTGAGCAGAGAAATAGAACAGTTCAAGAGATGGTGAGGATAATGCTAAATGAATCCAAGATACCAAATAAATATTAGAGAGAGTCAGTTGCTATAATATTGTATATTTAGAATAGAGAATTATTGAGAGTAAATAGTGACAAGACTCCTTATGAGCTATGGAAAGACAAACCAACAATAGTTGATTATTTTAAAGTTTTTGGCAATAGATGCTTGATAAAAAGAACTGATGAAAAATTTGGGAAGTTTGAATCTAGAGCAGATGAAGGTATATTTCTTAGTTATTCTTACAAAATTAAAGCTTATAAATGTTATAATAAAAGAACCAAAAAAAAAATTTTAAGTGCAAGTGTCAGGATAGAAGAAGACGGAACACAAAGAATCAGTGATCTAGTAGACATTCCTAAAATCATTGAAAATGAAGATTTTGAAGAATCAGATGAAGATGAGGAGAAAAAGGACACCAAAACTCCATCCAAATATGTTCAGAGAAATCATAATGAAAGTGACATCAGCAGGGACATAAATGAAGGAATTCACACTAGAAGAATGATGGTAAGTGAATTTGAGCAAGTTAATTTCTCTTTGTTATCCAAAATTTAGCCTAAATTTTTTTTAGAAGCTAGACTTGATAAGCATTGGGTTAAAGCTATGGATGAAGAATTAAATTATATAGAAAAGAATGATATTTTGGAATTAATGCCTAGACCAAAAGATCACAATGTGATAGGAATAAAATAGGTTTATAGAAATAAGTTGAATGAAAATGGAGAAGTGACCAAGAATAAAGCAAGATTAGTATGTAAAAGGATATGCTCAAATTGAGAGAATAGATTGTAAAGAAACTTTTACACTATTGGTAAGGTTAGAGGCTATTAGAATGTTTCTTGCATATGCAGTGTTTAAAAATTTCAAAGTGTTTTAGATGGATGCCAAATATGCCTTCCTAAATGGAAATCTAAAAAAATAAGTTTACATTTAGCAACCTGAGGGATTTAATCTCTCAAATATTAATAGCCATGTATGTAGATTGAAGAAAGCATTGTATGGATTGAAATAAACTCCCAAATCTTGGTATGCAAGACTTGATAAGTATCTACAAGATCAAAGTTTCAAGAGAGGATTTACTGACAGTAATCTCTACATCAAAATAGAAGGTGAGCATCAATGGATTATTGTGGTATATGTTGATGGCATCATTTTTGGAGGAAACATTAAAAAGATGACAAAAGAATTTTCTAATAATATGTAAAAATAATTTGAGATGTCTATGCTTGGAGAATTGTCCATTTTTCTTAGGATTGCAAATATTTCAGTCAGATAAAGGATTTTTCTCATAGCTCAAAGTAAATATGCTAAGGAAATGTTTAAGAAATTTGGTTTTGAGGATTCGTACACTAGTTGTCACACCAATGTGTATAGGAAATAAGGTGAGCAAGGATGAAGATTTAGCTGTTGTAGATCAATATTTGTATAGATCTATGATTGGTAGTCTTTTATATTTGACAACATCTAGGCTAGACATCATGCATGTAGTAGGTATAGTTGCAAGATATCAGTCATCTCTAAAAGATAGTCATGTTCAGTTGTTGAAGAGAATATTTAGATATATCAAGGGGGCATTGGATTATAGATTGTGGTATCCCACAGGTAGATATTTCACTTTGGTTGCTTATATAGATTTAGATTGGGCAGGGTGCTTGGATGATAGAAAGATTACAAGTGGAGGAGATTTCTTCATTGGTGATAGCTTAGTATCATGTCTAAGCAAGAAGCAAAGTTTAGTATCACTTTTTGTAGCTGAATTAGAATATATTTCAGCAATATTATGTTGTACTAAAGTGCTTTGGATGAAGCAAACTTTGGCAAGGTAAAATATGATGAACCTATTTCTATTTTTTATGACAACACAAGTGATATTAATATTTCAAAGAATATAGTGATGCATTCAAGAATAAAACATATTCCCATTAGATATCACTTCTTGAGAGAGTAGGTTGTAGATTAATAGGTTAAGATGGAGTATATTAGAACTACAGAGCATATTGCATATATTTTCACAAAGTCACTACCAAAAGACACATTTGAGTATCTATGGGAGAAGTTGGGAGTAATTTATTTTACTTCTTGTCATTGAGATTTAGCATCGGTTGAGGGGGAGCTAAGTGTTAGCTCTAGGTAGGCCCTTTACCATTGATGTCAAAGGGGGAGAATAATAGGTACAAGTACAACCATAGAAATAGGTATAGGGAATAGGTTCAGGTTGCTAAAATAAGGGAGAGTTACTATATGTTTTTTAGGTGGCATTATATGTAGGTTTTAGGATGTGGTAGTTTTAGTTTGAGGTTACCATCAATGACAAAGGGGGAGATTGTTGAAAATATTGTCATTGATGTCAAAGGTATAGCATTATTGGTGATAAAGGCCCTATTGCATTTAATGGTGTTTTTAATATTCATATCTTAGCTAATGTGTGTTAATATTTATTTAATATTAATGGATATATTTTTGTTTACATATAAGTCAAAAAAGGGCCCATGGAGAAGTCAAAGATTCACGGGGTAAAAGATGAAAGAGGAATGGAACACATTTTCTCATAAAGAGTCATCTTGAAGAATTCCAAGAGTCACCATGTGAAGATAAAAGAGGGTTTGGCATATTTTTCCATGAAGGGACACTTTGAGGAATATGAAAAGTCACTAAGATAAAGACAAAAGAGTAAATGATGCTTTTGCTTATGAAGGGTCACCATATGACTTTTCAAATCCAAGGATATGAAGGGTCATGCAAGTTTGGTGTCATTTTCCATTAAGATTGAAGGGTCACAAAGGGTGAATGCCAAAGGTCATTTGGAAAGCTATAAATAAATGCTTGAGAAGCCATTTGTGATATCCAAGAGAGTGTATGGTTTGTATTTATTTTTTAAGAGAGAATAGTAAGAGATATTGTAGAGTTCTATCATTTGTTGAGTAAGCAACATTGAGAGATTATTGTGTTTTACACACAAGAGGGGTTGATGCTCTTATGGGTTGGTGCCCAGAAATAGTTGTTTTGTTGGTACTCGATAAAGGGGTTGGCGCTCCTACAAGTTGGTGCTTGCAAACTTTGTAATTTTAGTTGGTGCTCATTCATATACATGAGATTATTCTCTATGGTTTTTCCCACTTTTGGTTTCCACATAAAAATCTGGTCTCTCTCTCTCTCTCTCTCTCTCTCTCTCTCTCTCTCTCTCTCTCTCTCTCTCTCTCTCTCTCTCTCTCTCTCTCTCTCTCTCTCTCTCTCTCTCTCTCTCTCTCTCTCTCTCTCTCTCTCTCTCTCTCTCTCTCTCTCTCTCTCTCGCGTGTGGTGCATATTATTGTTTCAAGTTTTATTGCATAAATTGAATATGTGGTTAAGTGGTTAAAGAAAAGGAATTTCATTAAGAAATGAGATATAATATATATTGATTCACCCCCCCCCCCCTCATTATATTTCATGCTTAACATTTAGCTTAAATTATATTCATTGCATTTCATGTAGCATCACCTTGGGCTATGTGAATTTTATGGTTGCATCAATTTATATTATCGTGTATTATGTAGCTTGTGTATTCTAGGGATTTCCATGTCAATGTGTTACTTTTAACAATTTTACCCTATTAGGATGGGATTTTTGTTATTTAAATATATTATTAGAACTCATCAAGTGGTCATGTTATGTTAAGTCAGTCCTGATTGATTCACTTGTATCTTATGGATGTGTTGATAAAAAAATCCAATTTTAAGATGAGAATAATAATATTGTTAATATTGCAACTGAGCCTAGATAATATTAGGCATATGTATGGTTTTATATAGATACATCGATATATAAACATATGTACATTAAAATAATACGTTGTAGATAAATGGCTTTAATAAATAGCTATGCTTAAGTATTAAAAATTGAAAGAAATAAATAAATAATTGGTTTTAGATAGTGTCATCTTAGTTTATGTACGCATTAAAATACAAATTTGAGTAAACATATTTTTATGTTAATAATATTTAAAAAATCTTGTTGGTTGGATAATTAAATTATTATCATCTATTAGTTATTTTCTCAGTGTAATAGTAAGTCTAATCGAATAAAAATAAAATGATGACAACCCATTTATGAATAATAATAATAATAATATTATTATTATTATTAATATTAATAATAATAATTAATAAATTAATAAAAGGAGGAGTAAAACCCTAACCCTAAAAAGAAAATAATAAAATAATATAAGTGTCTCTTCATTTAAAAGTCAACCAAAAAGAGGAGAGGTTCATTTAGAAGATTGGCCAAGTAGAAAGAAAAAGAGAGATGATGGAGAAAGAAGAAGAGAAATGGAGGAAGGAGAATAGAATGGATCGTCAAATAGGCAAGGGATTATCCTCTCTAAATCCATATTATTTTCTCAAATAAATGAACAAATAAAATTATAGAACGTGTTTTATAATGTTTTGTTTTCAATAAAATATACATGCAAACCCTAGGTCTATAAATCTCATGTTTTATTTTTATTTGCCTCCTAGACTGAAAATAATGAATTCTTGTTTTTTATGATAAAAATACATGTGTGCGTATGTGTGTAAATATGTGTGTGTGTGTGTGTGTGTGTGTGTGTGTGTGTGTGTGTGTGTGTGTGTGTGTGTGTATGTGTACATGTGTGTGTATGTGTGTAAATCTATGTGTGTGTGTGTGTGTGTGTGTGTGTGTGTGTGTGTGTGTGTGTGTGTGTGTGTGTGTGTGTGTGTGTGTGTGTGTGTGTGTCTATATATGTGTATGTATGCCTGTGTATGTGTGTGTGTGTGTGTGTGTGTGTGTGTGTGTGTGTGTGTGTGTGTGTGTGTGTGTGTGTGTATATATATATATATATATATATTTGTCTGTGTGTGTGTGTATACACACACACACACACACACACACACACACACACACACATATACACATATGTATGTATGTATATGTATATGTATATGTATATGTATGTATGTATGTTAGGGTTTCTAGTTTGATTTCAAAAAATAATAATAATAAAATAAAATAATTAATAATAAATAAATGATAATGTTTTCTTTTTGGAATTTTGTTATATATATATAAACAAAAAAAAAGAAGATATAAATAAAAATAAATCATATACATTATCATTGTATTATTAAGAATTTTGGTGAGGGAGATGGCCAGTCAGCCCACCCCCAAACCTTGTGTGTTGACCAGTCTGATGACCATGGTAGCAGTTGGGGGCCTTAGAGCCCAACTGCCAGCCAAAATCCAAAAATAGGGTTTATAAACTATATATATATATATATATATATATATATATATATATGTATATATATATATATATATATGTATATATATATATATATATGTATATATATATATATATGTATGTATATATATATATGTATGTATATATATGTATATATATATGTATATATATATATATGTATATGTATATGTATATGTGTATATATATATATATATATATATATATATATATATATATATATATATATATATATATATATACATATATATGTATATATGTATATGTATAGGTATATGTATATGTATATGTATATGTAGATGTATATATATGTAAATGTATGTATATATATATATATATATGTATATATATATATGTATATATGTATATGTATATGTATATATGTATATATATATATATATGTATATGTATATGTATATATATATATATATATATATATTTTATATATATATATATATATATATATATACACACACACATATACATATACATTTACATATACATATATATATACATATACATATATATAATAAAATAAATGGATTGATATTTTAATAAAAGATTATATTTATGTTTTAAATTAAAAAAATGGAGTGAATGAAATATAACAAAACATTATATTTTGTATGTTTTATAAATAAATATAATATTTTAAATATTAAATGTTTATTATTATTATTATTAAATTGTGTATATATATATATATATATATGTATATATCTTATTCTCCATTAATATTATATTAACTATTAATTATAGATAAAATATTTAATTTACATATATATATATATATAGTAATAATAAACATAGATCCAAAAATCAAATTTCATATATATATATATATAGATGAGTAAGATAATGCTTTATATGAGTCTAGATAATTTTATATCAACAATAAATGGATAATTACTCATATAATATATGTTTATATATTAGCATTTCTAGAATATTTGTAAAGCCTATACTTATAGGTTTATTATCATTTTCCTGTTCATTAACATTGTCGATATTTAGATTCAAATATTTACATAAACATAAAATTTAAGTAATAAAAATGCTTTTGTTGCAGAATGGAGATTTGATGCGTATGAAAGTCGATAAATATGTAATGGTGGATATTTAATCATTATAAGATTATTTTTATGGAATTTAAATACCTATCTACATTGGGTGAAGAATCGAGACTAGATCTTTCTTTGTTATTGTTGGGAACAAATTTATCTTGTGAATAATTTTGAGGTTTTACTCTGATTTCTAACTATGTAATATATAAACTTTAGTAACAATACCTTAGTTTGAAGTTGTGATGAATTTTTTCACTTTAGGGAACCTTGAACACAAGGTTAATACTGGGTTTTGATTTGATACTACATTTACAAATCAATAATTTTACATATCGAACTTGACTATAAAATCTTAGTATTATTTCTATTGATGTTATACCTGATGGGAGTTCAAAAAGTAACTAGTTAAACAATGCATATGAATATCAGTTTTGTTAAAATGACCTAAAGGGATTATGTATTACTATGTAATGGTAATTTTTTATCATTAGTATAATTTTAATTATAGTTTTTAGAGGGTTGAAGTAGACATGGGGTGCTAGTAGCTATGTGTTGTGTGGATGATCCATTTATTTCTCTTGAGTAGCTTACTGAACTATCAAATGTATGTTATTTTATTCACTAGTTTAACATTTAAAATTGTTTATTATTTTGGAAAAGTGAAGTGGATTAGGGATTATAAATCTCTTGCTTGGTGTAATATGACCCCTTCTATTTGACTATTTTCACAGTGCAGGTTAAGGAGATCCAGTATACTAGACCATAGGGTTATTTTGTAATGTTTTTAGATAGCATTGTTTAGTGTATTAAGTTATTATAATGTATTAGTTCCTATCTAAAATATTGTAAAGAAAAATATTGTCAACTACATGGAAAAAGGTTGTAGACCTTGTTTGTAATTGTAAACATTTAATTTTACAGTGATTGATTTAATATGTTTTGCCTTAATTCTAAATGAATTCTTTAAACTTGTAATACTATTTTGATATCGTAATATCATTTGTGATTATGTTGTTCCTATAAATGAGTCCTTTGTTATTGGTAACTAGATAGTTTCTTGAATCATTAGGTTATGATTTTTATCAAGGTGCCAAGCAATTCAAGAATTAGTATGCTTATGTAAGATTAAATTTATATAAACATATATTTTATCACTTCTTTGAAGTAAATACAAGTTACTGTAATAAAAATAATGCAACTTGTTAACTAAACTTAACAATAACTTTATAATTCTTGAACTAGGCTTGTTGTGTACTCATAATTAATAATGAATCAATAGAGGATTCTAATATTGTAAAAGATATTCACTTCCTTGAATCTTTAAATGCTTAATAAATATATCAATTTGATAAGTTAATTAAATCAATTTTTCCACAAATAAATTAATGTATAATCCATTATTAGTCAACAAAGGTATTAGCAAGTATTATGGCTTCAGAAGCATGACCCGATGGTACTAACCACTTGTTAGAAATGAACAAAGGTGGAATTATAATTTAATCATAATCCTAATTTAAAAGATCAAATTATTTCAAAATTTCAACATTCTAATTCATAATTTGTTTTTCTAAATGGTAAACGAATTTTTTTGAGTTTTTAACTTATAGTTGTCCTTCAAAAAATTAATTTTAAAATTATCTAAAGTGGTCTAAATTAGTATCTGAGTCTCGATCTATATTTTCACTAGTTAAGAGAATTAAATTCTAGTACCATATTAATTTTTAACTCAACCAAGTCAAAATGGTAACTCAATTTCAAAAGGCTTTCATAGGGAAAATTTTTTACCTTGTTAATTTTCTTATGGATGAACTATGGAATCGACCTCAAATAAATTGTTATAATCAGTTTCTTTAGAAATGAAGATTGATTAATATTGTGTTCACCTTCATATCAACCCAAGATTTTTTAGTTTTATATTTTATTAATGTTTTCTATTTTTTATCTCTTCTCCAAACCAAAATTATTCAATTTTTTGTTGTTGTTTAGATTTAATCTACAAAGTTGCTTCGAAAAGGATATTGAATAATTTTCCAAGTTTAAAATTTATTAAGTTTGAAAGATATAACCTGTCCTTTTGAGTCTCATTTTTTCATATTGTCTTTTATATTTCCTTTTCAGATCCATTTAGTATTTTTATTAAGTCCTCCTTGTACCATGTTTGTTAGTAGCTTCATGGGAGAATCAAATTTTTGTTGTTAATTCTAGTTTGGTTTAGACTTTTCATTTCAAACTGTTATTACATTATGTATATTTTATTACTCATATGAGTGGTATTTAGCTTAAATAAATGAATTATAACTTTGGTTTAGTTTGTAATATTTCTGAGATATTTTATATAAAGTCATTTTGTGAGCTTGTGATGTGTTTGTGCTTTCATGGTTTTCAGATTTACACTCACATAACTATCCCTTTGCTATTTTTATTACCATGATCTTATTTTATGATATTTATCATGTTAATATATTCTAAATATGATAGTAGTTCCTTATTTAATATTTGGGCTTGCAAAGAGCATATTCTAGTTTCACCAAGTTTAAATAATTCTTTTTGTTATGGAGTCTAAGTTGTGGACCTTCCATGATGGCTTATAGTTATTTAATCTATTTAGACATGAGCCTTATCCTCTAGTGTGTTCTCTTTATCATAATAGGTTGAGGTATAGTTATAGTGTGTTGCAACTAATAATTTTTTTTTAAAATTAAACTTATTTATAGTAAGTGTTGTTTACTAGTTGTCATCCCTTCTATAACAGTATGTGATTGTTGATGCTTCTATTTTTATTTTTTGGTAATGTGGTTAAGTGAAGTGTTTTAAAAATAAAATACTGTGTGGTTTTTGTGTATATCTGAGATCTAAATTTTGGGTATTAAAAAAACATATAAATATGAAAATTTATCAAAGGAATAACCATTAATCTAAGTTTGAATACTATTTTATGGTCAAAATCATAGGTTGTCAAGAGTCAAAATCCACACAGGTTATACTTTGTAGTAGTATTTAATTATTGATCATACACATAGTTAGATGGAAGAATTACATGAGATTTGAGCCTTGTTTAGAGTAATGGAACATAGGGAGTGTTCATCCACTTAGTGGGGGATGGTTGGGATCATCTCAACCCATCCAAGTTAACAACTTTTAGATACAAAACAAGTATTGAAGTTGGAGCTAGGGTTTCAAGGTAAAGGAACAAAAATATAGATATTTGAAAGGAACAAGATTTTGAAATTTCAGAGGAACCTTATTAATAAGGAAGCATGGTTAAATAACATTGAGTAGATTAGTAGACCGCAAAGGAAAATTCTATTAGTAACTAGATGAATTTGGTTATTATTGGTGTTTGCACATTATTGGGTATATCTAAAAAGGTTTTAATAATAATTATCCTAATATGAGCAACCATAGACCCATTTCAAAGCATTCTTGATGACTGTGCACTATCACAAACTATAATAGAATTGAAACCAACTAAATACCATATCCTCTTGGTCATTTATATAAAATAAAAATTATAAAAAGTTAGTCTTACTAATTCTTTTACATTCCAATCTATGTAATTTATACATGTTTTATATAATATAAATTATTCAAATATTTTATCTTGTTTATACCATTAAATCCAATACAAGTTAAAACATATTGGTGAACCATTCATTGTTCAAGTGAAAAAAATTCTAAGTTCCATTAGAATACATCTTGATGGCCTTAATGGTGTACATTCCAAAAAATTTACAACTCTTTGTTAATTTAAGGAATGAATCTATATGCAACCTAATTATTTTGGTAATATCTTAAATATAATCCTAGAGGCTAAGAATGCAAAAAATGCTAATTTTATCACATACAAGAAAGAACATGAGTCTTTCAATGATACTAATAGACATTTTAGAGGTCTTGAATATACAATAGGTGTTCATACCACTACTATTATTGTTATTATCCCTATGTTTACACATGTGATGTTGACCCATGGTGTGATGCCAACACAAGGATTTCTTCATATTTATATGTCTATCCCTACATATCATAGTTGTGCCTCCTAAGATGGTTACTCTTGTGACACTACAAATTAAGACACCTTTTTATATGCATGATGCTCAAATCCTTATGCAAATGAACCTTGATATTCAAACTAATGTTTCACAATTGGCACAAGGTTCTTCTAGATTTGACCATTAGAATAATTCCCACACATTAATATATTTTGTCACAGATTTTAAAAATTTAAAAATTAGCTAAAATTGAATTAATTTTTGGCTAATTTTGGTTTGGTCTAAAATTTGTAATTTTAGAAAATTAGAAATTAATTGATTGATTTTTATTAATCAATTAACTAAATTGAAAATCAAAGATGTGAGTAAAACATCTTGTTTCCCAAGCCATACAAATTCCCTTTGAAATTCTCATGCCAATGTAAAAATATTTCAACTTCTCCAATTACTATGCAAAATTCTCAATAATTATTGTCAAGTTATGTAAGTGTTTTTATTTTTCCCTAAGTTACACTAGATTGCCGAATATGTTTTCTTAAGTCATGAAATTTTATATTTCTACCTTTGCATATAATACAATTACAAAATTAAAAAAAATATAATTGAAATAATTTTTTATTATTTTAATATGTAATTTAATTTTTTATTCTTATTGTTGTACAAAATCCCTCTACCATGTAATTATTGTGGATATTTACTCAGTTATTTAAATGAGTCTTAACACTTACCCAAAACATGGAATTAAGATCTTCACTTCCACTTTCATGCATGCAAGCTTCATTTCTCCTCTCATCATGAAAATTTCTTTTTATTCTTCCCACACCATGAACATGCCATAAAAAGTTTTTGGAGTCATGTTAAAATAAAACTTCTTCTCCTCTAAATCTTTCAAAGTTGTTCCACGCCATTCAAACATGTGAAAGCTCTAAATAATTTTGAATATACTTACTCAACACCAGATCAAATATATTTTTTGTGATTTTTACAAGAGAAAACCATATGGAACTAGGAGAGAATGTAGAATATAAAATGATGAATAGATTAAATTACTCTTTTTTCCCCTACCAAAACAAAATTGCACGACACAAATGTGGTGGGAAAGGTTCAAAAAAATTGAAAAAGAAAGAATCAAGTTAATTTTATTTTTGTTTCTAACACATGAGATATAGAATTATATAGTCCATAGTAGTTGGATGAAGGTGAAAAGAAAACAAGACAAAAAAAATAAATTTGTTTTTGCCTATAGGAGAAAACCGTATAGTGATGTCAAAAAGAAAGATGGGGAGGTAAGTATTTGAAAACAAGAATAATAAAAAATTTCTTTGGTTTTTGTCATAGTGAGAAACTATATAGTAATGCCATTTAGGAAAATTGAAAATCCTCAAATATAATTTTAGTATTTATTCTTCTTATTTTACCAAATCAAAATTGTATGGCTATATGGTAGGAATCAAAGGTGATGTAAAAAGATTCAATGAAATTATTCCTTTCAAAAATGCAAAAAGTGGTATGGAAAATAGTATAAATTTTCTTATATCTCTAAAAAAAAAGTTTCCTCTTTGTGTGTGGAAGAAAGGTGATTGAGCATGGTGATCAAATACATACAGGGATATTGAATAAGCACTTAAGTAATTGGGAATTTAAAAAAATGGACAAGATCTTGGAAGCATTTTTTCAAATGGTTATATTTCTTCCTCATAAATATAACATGATCTGATAAAAAGATTATGAAGCATTTCAAAAAATCTTAGGGGTTTCAATTGGATTGTTTTGGTGAGTAGTTCTCATTTGAAAGAAGTAAGCAAGCAAATAAAATGATTGAAAATATTCCAAGAAAATAAGTAGAAATCATGTTGTGTCAGTTTTAGGGGGTAATTCCTTGTTCACCATTGGAATCCAATATGAATAATATTTCAAAAACCAATCTAGGTCATGTCAACTTACATGAATTTTGGGAGAGAATGAATATAGTACTCAAAATTGACTTTGACTAAAGTATTTTTGATAGTGGACTAGCACAAGCTATAGCCTTTTCAATTCAATATCAATCTCATGAATTGGTTTTGGTCATGGTGGAACACTATAACTTGGAATAAGTGAGAGATTCACAAAGTGAATTGGTGGCTAGCTTAGCTCTAGATCACATAGATAGTATGTTACATCTTTCTAATAGATAATCCTTTGTGAATTTAATTCCTAATTCCTCTCAGATTTTTTGGGATGATAATAATGTCTTAGGTGCTAAAGAGGTAAATAATTAATAGTTGATAAAACTAAATCACTCTTTTACATGACTCCCAAAGAATCTAATAAGATTTGGCTTCAAGAATGAGATAAAGTATATAATAACACTATTGCACATAATAGTGGGGAGCCCAATAGCTAAAAAAATTTAGACATGGATGTATATTTTCATTTGGATCATTCACGTGAACATGAAATATTTTAATTGGGGATAACTAATTAGTGATGCAATCCATAAATAAATAATAGAGGTAAATGTCACATCAAAATTTTATGACTTCCTATCTTATTTATATTATTGTTATTCTAAGATATTTTGATGGATTGTATACAGTGGGTGACATTGAAAAAATAAAAGTATATGATTCTTATCCCCAAATTTCATTGAAATAAATCATTGGACACTTTAGGAGGGTAAATGATTGTTTCCTTCAATTTTTCATTTAGTTATTTAAGAAACAACTTTTCAACACAAGGATATTAGTGGTGACTACACAAAAATATCTAGGTGGGGAACTTAGTTAATAAAATTCTTGACTTTTAGCTATTTGAGGATTAGTGGCTATGAAAATACTCCATACATTCTTCCATGGTATGCTAGTGATAAGTGGGCATTAATGGAGTTAGTGAGACAACATGTTGAAACACATACTTTTTTGATAGGTAGATGTAAAATATGGGTCAAATTTCTAATTTGTATTCATAGATAAACATATCCATCATTAATAAAAGATAAAATAGTGGACCAATATATGTCCTATTATAATCTCAAAAATTTTGAAAGCATGTTTGCATTTGATATAAGGGGTTTAATTAAACATAATCTTGGGCCTTCATTTTAACATCTCTCACACTTTGAATATTATTATATGTACTACGATGATGAAAAAATGGTTAGAATTGGGTACTATTCATGGTTTACTGTAAAACATATAGTCAAATTTGGCATAACAAAAATACTAAAGTAATTGGTAGATGATGAAGTCACATTAGATCCTATTTTTGAAAAGGAGGGTATTGCAATAAAACCATTACTTGTAGTTCATTAGGATAATAAAGAATCTACTTCCCCCAGAAGTAGAATAAGGGCAGTGATTGAAATGACTCTCAAAAGGTAAAGGACTAAAGGAATTGATATTAGGATTATTGATTTCCCTACACATCTTAGGGAAGATGAATTTGGTAATTTATATAAACAACAATATGTTGAAATAGAGAAAGCAAATGAATAAGGTCTAAGTAGAGAAATCCTAGTGATAGAATAAGCAAAAAACTAAAAACTATCCAAAAGGATATTCTATTACTAAGGATTCTAAAAATCAAGATAAAAAGGATAGGTCAAAATCTTTCCTCTTCTCCTAATCCCTCAATTTACCAAAATTTTTTTGTTGATAGCTTCCCATAGTCTAAGATCTTTTATAAAATATAACTCAATAATTCCTTGCTTATAATGACATATCACTCCCTATATTATGTGTTTCCCCACTATAAGAATTCACTCCTATTTATTCTTCTCCCTTAAATCTTGAAATGCTTGTTATTTCCTCTCTAAGAACTCCTATAGATGTAGTTAGAAAACAAAAACAAGAAGCATCTTTTCAAGGTATCACAATTCAAAAAATACCTTATTTCACCCTAGAAATGTCAGCCCCATAAATCTCAACTTTTGTCTCACCTCCTTCTTTAATCACAACAACATCAAATTGGTTATCCACAATGGTAAATAATAAAAGAAAACAATATTAAACTTAAAGAGATTGATTTTAGTACTCTGATAATTTCTATTCATTTTTCAAAAAGATTAAGAAAAGTAAGAATCGTATCATGAATGGTAGCATATGAAAGAGAATAAAATTATGCATAGGTAGTAATTCCTACAGGTGAAAAAGATAAATCAATTATCAAAGTTGAGGACTATTAGGTATAAAAAGTTCATTTGGGGAAATCTACCAATAAAGGGATGAAGTAAGATATGTAGTTGGTAATTGGAATTATTTTTGAGAAAATTGACAAAGGTAAACTAATGAAAGATGAATTGAAATAAAAAGTAGAGCAATTGAATTCAGTAATATGGAGGTTAATTAGACCAGTTCACCCAATAATTATTTCATCAAGTCTTAAAGTTGAAACATTAGAGAAAATAAAATAAATAGGCTAAATGGTTAAAATAGTAAAAGATTGGATCAAGAAAATGACTAATCAGGGAGTTTCAATAATTCTTGATATAATGACAATCATTTTTAAAGTCCAGTCAAAATGTGAACTGGTAACAAAAAATGAAAATAGGTGTATGGAGGAAATATGGAACTGGGAAGAGTTATCCCTAAATTGATATAATTCTCAAAATTTCCCTTTGATAATCTTATTGATGAAGAAATCATTAAAAAATAAGGTATTTATTAGATTGAGTTCATTTAGGCCATAAAATTATGAATCTAATCACTTCAAGAATGTGTCAAAATGTTCAATAGTGCAAGGTCATTTAGGAGTGACATAATTCTAGAAATTGATGTATAAGTCAAAAATTTGAAATGTCCTTTTATCAATTATAGGGATCAAAATGGAAATCTTGTTTCAGTATAAGCCATGGTTAAAGAATTCAAAAAGCACATTCAGGTAGTTGTAAATTCCATGTCTTCATTTGATCATGAAATACTTCTTCAATTGGTGAAATATTAAGTTAATGCAGATAATCTTGACTTGATGATAAACAAACTACAAAACAAGTTTCAAGAAATAAGGGAGTTGAATTGTTTAACATATATTACATATAGGTATAGGGTCAAATCATAATAGTATGTCTCATTTTTTGGCATAAAGAGGCCACATACACTTTCATCTTCTTCTTAATATCTTGAGTTTGGGTCATTGAAATTAATCAACAAATATGTTTTTGAATATATATATAAGTGTTTTGGAATTTTTACACTACTTACAAAAGTATATCATCAATTTGCATAACTTGAAAAAGCAATTTGGAAAAATTATAAGAGACAATTTATGAAAGTAACAAAATACATTTACAAGAGAAAATACAATGTGATAAAACAAGATAGTTTAAAAAATAAGTGTGAGGAGGAAGCTTTGGAATCAAAAGATCAACCAGAGTTTGATGAAATTGCTATTGGTACTTGCTAATAATGAGAACAACCTCAAAAAATTTATTACTTTGTTGATAACTCCTTTTCTTTTAGAAATTCATCAAATCACTGTAGAAATACTCTTATCAAATCTTCATTAGGACCATCTGTATAGGGTCAAAGTATAATAATGTGTCCCACTAGCCTGTTAGAAAAAATTTAAATAAATATTAAAAAATAAATCTTAAAAAATAATTAATGTTTTATTTAAAAAATTTGAAAAAATGTATATGCACTACATAGTTTTTTATATATATATATATATATAAATATAAAACTATGTAGTGCATATACATTTTTTCAAATTTTTTAAATAAAACATTAATTATTTTTTAAGATTTATTTTTTAATATTTATTTAAATTTTTTCTAACAGGCTAGTGGGACACATTATTATACTTTGACCCTATACAGATGGTCCTAATGAAGATTTGATAAGAGTATTTCTACAGTGATTTGATGAATTTCTAAAAGAAAAGGAGTTATCAACAAAGTAATAAAATTTTTGAGGTTGTTCTCATTATTAGCAAGTACTAATAGCAATTTCATCAAACTCTGGTTGATCTTTTGATTCCAAAGCTTCCTCCTCACACTTATTTTTTAAACTATCTTGTTTTATCACATTGTATTTTCCCTTGTAAATGTATTTTGTTATTTTCATAAATTGTGTCTCTTATAATTTTTCCAAATTGCTTTTTCAAGTTATGCAAATTGATGATATACTTTTGTAAGTAGTGTAAAAATTCCAAAACACTTATACACCCTTTCAAATTGTCATTTTATGTTGATGTTTTTAAAACTTTGTAAAAATGCAAAAAATGTGGTTATGTACCATAACCACCTAGTTTAGCCTATAAATACAAGCTAAACCCTCATAATAAGGGTTCTAAATAGAGAAATTTTGGGCAAATATTTTTGTAAAGGGAGACTAGATTTTCTACTGCATGAAGATCAATACAAAGAGGTTATTCTAAACCTTGCATTACTGATTATTTTTAATTACATATATATGCTTAAATATATGTATTTGATCCTCACTTCTAAATTTATATTTATATCATATTTTAATTGTTAATTCCAACAAATTATGTTACAAAATTTTCTCTAAAATTGTAATTGATATTTCAAATATAAGTGAAATCTCGATGGGAATATATGCAATATTTTTATTATAAAATATAGAGGTTTACTTATTTTTGTTATTAGTGATAGGTATCTTTTTGGTGTATGTTTCATATTCTTAAGGATATGAATATGTCTTTTCAACCCATTGAATGAAATATATTTCCCCTTTTTATGTTAATTTTTCCTATGACACCTTTGTTAAGTCTCAGTGCTTAACTTGATGAATTTATTGTCTAAAAAATTCCCTCTCTCTCTTTCTCTCTCAAAATATTCTTTTCTAAAAATTCCTTTTGGTAATTTTAGTTAAGATTACTACCCCATAATTTACACCTTTTTGTGTGTAAATATTTCCTTTTTAGTAACCTTTTTTGGCTTTTAATAAAGGTAGCTTCACCTTCCAATAGGAAAGGGACTTCATTCCCTACACTATTGATGTGAATGAAATAATTTATCCCATAAAAAAATTTCATGCCAACAATATATAATACATTTTACCTAGAGATCTAATGTTATCCCTTACCTACATATTCTTTTTATCCTAAAGTTAAATTATATGATGGTAAATGTAATCCATAACAACACCACCATTGAGCCTTCCATGAAACATGTTTAAACTATGAATCTAAAAAAACATTGTTGACTAAGTTTTTTACATAAATATATAAGTAATATGCCTTGAACTTATTTTATGACATCCTATTTCAATCAGTATATTCCTTAAATCTTTTGTCTGGTCAATTCTTAGCACATTTTCAATTAACAACAATGAGAATATCTCATATGTTAAAATTATAAAAATTAAGAAAGGACTTAATGAAAATATTAGTGATTATTTGATTTGTTACAATAATATAGTATTGAAGATGAAAAATACTATGGTTTATAATGAGTTTTAATACATCTTTATTGATGTGGTTTTTATGCACGCCAATTCATAATTATGTAGCCTTTAACAATTTAAGATCTCAATAGAAGTAACTCCACTCTAGGGCATGAGTTAAAAATATGTGGTTTTAACAACTAGGTAATGGAATAATAGGTAGGGCATGTATTTTGTTAACAAGGATGATGAATGGATGAATGGTTTCTAAAATAAAGTCAAAAACTAGGTGATTTGGTGGTTGGATGGTTGCTAATCTAGAGTGGGTAGGTCTCATAAATAAAATCAAAATAGAGAGAAAGGTAGGGCAGAAAATAAAGATTATATGGATTTATGAATCACCTCTTAGGCTAGTTTCTAAGTGGAAAAGTGCTGTCAAAACCATTTTTATTGCTAGAAGCTATTAGACACACATAGTCAGACATGGTCAAGCAGTATAAGATAATTTTTATATAGGAAACTCATAGGTATTAGTCAAAGATTTATCTTTTTAGAGTAGTTGTTACACACCCTTACTCAGTAGATTATGACTCAGATCAGGGAGATATCTAAGATAGTTATTTCACATGCAAAAAAAATTATATCATTAAAAGGACCTCTACACACTCAAAAATATGAAACAATCAACTTACTTACCAATAATCAATTTAATTTCTAATCATTCAATAGTTATTGAAAATATAAAAATAGCATATTAATCATGACAAGAAAGAATCCCTCATAACTATTTCACATTAAGAATTATTGAATCAAACAATAGAAATATTAATCTTGATTACACAAAGCTTGGAGAAAAATACCCAAACACAATCACTGACAATCAAAAATGATTTTGATCTTATATTAATTTTTTTTTACCCTTTAAAAATGTGGGGGACATATGTTTAAATAGACCTAGGGAGGGGTCACCTAATCCTCCAAGTACATGCAAAATTTGATTACATGGCATAGTTAGAGCCTCAGTTCTAACTATAGTGTCAAAATTGCATGTAATGTATATATATAGTAAACTTATATTTACTAATAGTTAAATTTAGCCTTTACAATATCATGAAATGTGTGCATGTTTACAAAATAAATAGGAAACTTTTACATCAAGTTAGAATCATAAGATAATTACAAGTTAAAAATTGATGCCACTATATTGATTTGACATACACAAAACTATCCCTTAAGGTTGAGTGGATGTCTGCATGGATGTGTTAACCTTAATAAGAGTCTCCAATATTTGTGTAGGCACTAAACTAGATGTATCAACTTTAGTCTTCTTATTCTTTACCTCTAACTCAAGATAATATTTATGACTCACATCATGTTATTACCTTATAATATTTAGGTTTAATAATAATGGTCTATGTACCTTGTTAACTTGCTCTAATAGTTTTTCATGATCTTTTATATTCTAGAAGATGATCTTGAAAATATCAACTTTAGTTACCTTCTTAAATTAGCTCAACTTCAATATCCTCTAGTGTTAACCCTTGTAGACTCTACTTAAAATTATCAAAAGCTTCTTAAATGATCTGATCAAAATTGATTCTACTTGTGAACTTACTAGTAGCATCCATCACCTTAGATAATTTTAAATCATTTAGAATCTACAAGATGAACACCTCATGATCTTGATATTTAGGCATCTATGCCCCAGCTGTTATTACCCATTTACTAGCTTCTTGTGTTCTAATAACTACCAAATTGAGGTCTTTTGATGCCTCCATTGGTGTCATTAGGTCTAGATGGTTGTATGTCATATTAGTTTTATACAAAATCAATAACTTTAGTTTATTCTCATATCCTTTTAAATAATTAAACAATTAGTCCATTTGAGCTATATGAAGGGCTAATTTAACCCTCATTAATTCTAATGCATCCAAAGTGTTACAACATTTTGAAGTAACTTATTACACTCTAACTTCAATCCTTGTTGGAATATAAACTCTTTATTATTGTTCCTTAGTTTGTTCTAGTTCTTGTTCTAGTTCTTGCCTTTCCATCTCCACCCCTTCATGCAATGCTACCATAGCATCTTTGTGGCCTTCTGCTAGGGACCTAAAATCTTCAATGTAGGGGGACTGCCCTAACCATATGTTCTACCTTTTAGATAAGGCTTAAACCTCCTAATTTTCCTCTAGAATGATCCCCCTTCTAGATTCATCCTCCATTTTCCTCTTTCTAACCCTTTAAATTCTCCCTAAAGGCTTACCAAATATGGTTGTTATTGATGGGATATCTTTAATTTTGAAATTGGGCATTTGGGTAGCCTTCTCTCTAAGATCAATTGCCCATAGGGGAATCACTAGCTGGGTAGGGTCTATTTTTTGTAAAAATTTAGCTACATCCTCCACCTCAAGATTTTTTATTGATTGTTACTCTTTAGCTCCTTTGAGTATTATGTTAGGAAGGGAGGACCAAATGATTTGGGACCAATCCACACCTCTATATTGGGGGAGTGGATGGACTATAATGACTTACACCTTTTTCCCTTTCTTGAGGTCATGACAGTGGTCTCTTAGGATGAACTGGTGGATGGTATTCACAAAGTGATTTGTGTATAAGAAATATGGAGCTGGGGAGTGGCTATAGCTATTTCAATTTTCTTAGTGGCCCTTTTCTTCTTCATGGTTCGAACTGTGGTATTACTAGAGGGAATACTATTAGTGGCAATAATGGATATGGATGGCACTATGGGGGAAGAATGAAACAATGGTGGTGGAAGAATCCATTTATACTTTGGGAGTGAGAAAAGGTATGTGCAAGATAATATAATAGGATAATTAAACATCAAGGGTGGAGGTGACATCTTCCACCTTGGGAATTCTCAAAATAGTATTAATTGGAATTGAACCAAAAATATGAACATGTGAGGAAACTAAGAAAGTAGGGTTTGAAGGCTAAGCCTTCTTACTTATTTTTTTATCTATGCTTGGTTCCTTCCCTTTATCATCCATAAGGATTAATGTCTTGGATATTTCTAACTCTTATTCTTCATCTAGTTCTTACTCTACCTCAACCTATTATTGAGGAATTGAAGCTAGGATTTGTGGTTGATCTACTATTAGATTATCTATGAGAGGATCCCTTGGTTTCCTCTTATAACAAATAGTGGTCTTTTTCTAAAAGGAGTATCCTTATTTAATTGGGGTAATAGCCTCCTCTATAGCTTCCCCTTTCACTATAGACCCTTGTAATTTTGGTGTAGTTGTAGGTATTTGCAATGTAGTTATAGTTAGGTGCTCCTAGTCTTCTACATCAAAGGAATCCAAATTAATTAGATCTCTTAGAGCTTCCCTAGGATCAGTCTCAGTCAAGCTAGGATATTTCTTAACAATGTTTAATAGAAATTAAATTTCATGGGAAAGCTCACCTTGTACCTTTGTTTTTTATGGGGGTTGGTTGTTCTAAAAACTTAAATTAGTCCATCTTTTAGGAGGTGGCAACCTAGTCTGCATTTATTACACTAAAATTTATGCCTCTTGTTGAGTTATCCTCATATGATCCTCTTTTAGGCCTAAAATTTTTTGTACTTTATAATACCTAGGCATCATCCTTTACATTAAAAAATATAAAATCATGGTCATAAGGGACATGTTGGTATGGAATACCAAAACCTTGAAAATGCTTTTGTATATGATCATGGGGATCCCAATCCCTGTGTGTCAAGGTAGGTAATTGATAATGCCTTCTCTTGTTAATGATGTCCCCAAAATGATTCCTCTTTGTGTAACACATTCTATCAATTATCATATATAATTTATAGAATGTAATTTTCTTCTATTTAATCAAGTTTTCCTCGACACTCCACCAGAGTTGATATGAAATTTCTTGCTCTACTAGTTTTTCTAATACATACTTAGGGAGGTGTAAGGGGTGGAATTTATGACTAAAAACCATGATTATCATATAATCAGGATACAACCAATAGTCACCCATAAAATATAGTGTATTTTCTATGTTTTTTCTAATCTTGGGTAGTGGAGTCCCATGAATTGCCTATCATACTTGAGAATAAACATCCTCATCAATTAGGACCATGTGATTTATGTATGCATATATATGTATGAACTGGTAGTAATCATAAATGTAATTTTTAATATAATATGTGGTTGGGTTCCAAAGCTCATCAGGGTCTCTATAGACTATGCCCACTACTGCATCTAATAAGTATGATATCATATAGAAATGTCTAGCTAAATTGGGGCTCTTGCTATTATGTAATACTTGTTCTCTCAACTTGAAACTGATGATCTCACCTAGGGTAAAATTTGTAACACTAGTCAGTATCATATGTAGTAATGGCACCCAATCCAAGTTAAGAAAATAGATGCTTAACATGCCATACATTCTATTCAATAAGGCCTTCCTAATATGTACCCCCATTCTAAATTTGTTAATGGGGGTGGGAGAATTTCATTTCAAAACCATAGTTTCCCTAGGAAAAAGTTATGAACTCTACACTTTATCAATTGAATTATGTTTATTCCATGTAACCAGCCTATGTTTATGAAAAATTGCATCTAGAATGGGAAGAGATAGATACCTTTGAAATTCAACTATCTAGTGATTCATGTGGTGCAAAAATGCATCTTATATAATTTTTACATTAAAGAACAAATCTCATAGTAGGTCAATGTAGGACATCTTCTTGAGCTTGGCCACTACAAAATGCATTATTTGTCTCTTAAGAGTGGTTAAGTCTATAACAAATTGGTGCTCTATATAGGATAGATTTTCTTCATGTGAAAATGTGTTGACAACATCCACTACATCCCATAATTTTGTGTAGTTACCATAGCTATTATTGAAAATAGTTTTGTCAAACATCATATCTATAAACTCTGTTGAATCCTTGATGAATAATGGTGATGATGGAAGTGCTCCTCTAAAACTCTTAGATGATGATGCCATTATAATTGTTTGGTTTGCTCATAGTAAGTTTTATGTGTATCATAAAAAACTATTTTCAACTACTCTCTTGTTCTCCTGAAATGGATTCATAGGTAGTTAGGGCTTTCATTCATAGAATAACAACTGAGTTTGAATTCATTTATGACCAATGAATATGTCTATAGTTTTAAGTCATGTATATGCCTTAGCATTCAATTTTAGTTCATGTGCTTTTAATGTCCAACATTCATATGTTTGTTTTACCTGCATAGTTCAAATCTCATTAGTTTAGTTGGTGGGTATCCTTGGTAAGTGTTGGGAATTAGTTTTTCTTTGTTGGTTAAGTCTAATGTGCTTTTGATAGTTAAAAATCAAGAGTTAGGTTTTATGTTGGGACTAATCTAAAAAAATGTCTAAACAAATATTCTAAACACAAATCCTGAATAAAAATCCCAAAGACCAAATCCATCAAAATAAATGATTGAAAAAAATGTCTTAAAAAAAGTTTTGAGCAAAATCCATAAATCACTTAAAGCTGATGATGACTATTTTGGACAAATTATCTAATGAAAATTCCCAAATAAAAGTTTTGATGAAAAGGCCCAAACAAAAAGCCCGATATGAAATGTTTGAATAAGGAGTCCCAAAAAACTAAGTCTTTCAAAACATTTGTATGAACAAAAGTCTAACATGAAATTTCCAATATAAAAACCCAAATAAACAAATGTTGAATAGATCTTTCGAAAAAAATCATTGAATATAAAAAACCCAAAGACCGAATATTGATGAATAAATTATGAATATAAGTTATAAAAAAACTAAGTTCTCATAAATAAGGCCCAAACAAAATGTTCAAATAAAATATCCATATACCCAAGTCTCAAATAATTTATTTGAATAAAACAAAGAGCCAAAACCTACATAGTATAAAAAAACTCACAAAAAGAATTAGTAAGTTAGTCTAAAATGTTCAATGCCATTGTTTGTATTTCTTAGTTAAATATTAAGGAGCATTTAGATAAAATTTGCATAGATACATAGAGAAAGGGCTCAAAAAATAATTCCAAACAAAAAATTTGGTCCCCATTTCTTCAAGAAGAAAAGGGGAATGTTGGGTACAAAAAATTGTAAATTAAAGGGGGAACACTTCTGATTATTCAAGAACCTAGAACTTTGGTTAGTAATTCTAAATTAGACATGTACTTTGTCTTAGAAAAATATTATAATAATAGATATGAAGGATACTCTCAAGTACATCATATAACATTCTTGCCTTTTCATCTATGGATTTATGTGTGCTAATGTGATGTTTATTTAACCCCTATTATGAGGATATTTTCAAAGGTTTGAAGTAGTTGTAGGTTTCATTCTAGTTTATTTTAAATCTTATTAAATCAAGGGAGCTTAGGAATTTCTCTACTACTATTTTGGTGTCCATAAACCTTACAGAAATACCTTGAGTTCCTTCTCTCCCCTTCTTTAATTTTCTTTGATCATAATGCATGGTACATTGACCTTATTTCTTCATTTGAGCTTTTGATCTCTCTTTTGAAATCATTGTTTCTTCTCTTATTTTATTTCACTTTTTCATTTTTTAATGGAAATATGAGATTCAAAACCTTTATGAGATGGTGTAATATTAAAACAAATCATTACTAGAGCATCCTTGTCATTTACATCTGCACTAGTGATTATCACCTCCAAACAAGTACTAACATGAAAAGTGTGTTTAGTCCAATAGAGTGAGAAAACTTTCTAAATTAATATGAAGTATTCAATAGTAAATTTCACATACCTATAATAAATATTCAATTGTGGTAAAACCCAAAATGATTGTGGTTACATACATAAATCTTGAAGACTATAAACATAGAAGTATACCTATTTTATGAATAGATCCCAAGTTGTGAATCCATTTTACAATTTTTCTCTCTTTTTAATATATATATATATATATATATATATATATATATATATATATATATATATATATATGAATTAAAAAGGGCCCTATATGGTTGGATTTTAATTTGGTCATGTCAGAATAAAACAAGTCAGATTGTCATAGGAAATAACAAAATGCCTAATCTAGAAAGCTTGAAAACTAAACTAAGAAAGTAGGAAACTTAACCTAAAAAGCTATTAAAGTAAAATAGAAATAAATAAACTTAACCTAATCCTACCTCTACTATGTTTCTTTATCAATTGGGGGAATCTTTAAATGATACATCCATGAAGTAATGCTTCAAAAACTATCTATTAACTGGATATGTGAATTCATTGCCTTACAGGTTCCTTAGATAGAATGTATTATTTCCCAAGATCTCTAAAATCTGATATGGTCCAATCCATAGTGGGGAAAATTTGTCATGCTAACCTTTATTTTCATGGGATTTATCCCACAGAAGCACTAGATGGGAAATTTTAAATGCTTTAACTTTTTCTCTTTTGTCAAACCATCTCATGAATACATCTTAGTGTTTAATGAAATTTTTTAGGGCCTCAATCCTTGAGTCTTCCATTTTTATTATATCTAGTAGTCAAGATTATTTATTTTCATTTAGTTCCATGTATTCTTTCATGAATTGATAAGTCATTAATTTTAGCATGATTGGGAATATTGGCCTACGTCCATAAAATAGCAAATAGGGTGAGGCCTTGAGGGCTTACTTATATCTCATTCAATATGTCTAAATATCATACTTAAGTAGATTATGTTAGTTTATAGGCTTATCCCTAGCTAATTTATTAATTAGATCTACAATGTTCTTATTTTTTGATTCAACCAATCCATTTTCATGAGGGTAATGGTTAGAAGATGACATGATGGTGATCTAGTTGTTATGAGCCCATTTAGTGAATTCAACTGATATGAATGCTATCCCATTGTCATGAACTAGAGAAATGGGAGTGCCAAATCTAATTGTGATGTGTTCCTCCAAGAATTGAATCACATCTTGTGTTCTAGAATTCTTTGTGGTCAATGCCTCAGTCCATCAGATGTAGTAGTCTATGGTAGTGAGTACAAACTTATGACCTTCTAAGGAGTTTGTGTTAATGACACCAATGAAGTCTAAACCCCATTGGGAAAATGGCCTTCCTTCAATAATAAGTTGCAAGGGCATTGGTGCATATAATTCTCTTTTTACTAATGCTTGGCATTCATGGCATGTCTTTACATGAGCATGAGCATCCTTGAAGAATATTGGATAATAATAACCCATTCTTATGATTTTGTGAGTTGTGGTGTTCCCAAATTGATGAACACTATATATCTTTTAGTGCAAGTTGTCTAGAAGTTATTTAGCTTCTTTTATAGATACACATCTAAGATAGATGCCTTCATAGTTTATCTTATAGAGAAATAATTTCTTGATCATGTAGTGAATAGCTTTGAGCCTCAAATCTCTCCTTCATTCTCTATTGAGTTCTGGGGAATGATTACCTATAAGTAAATATTGGATTATGTTAGTATACCATTCCCCTTTGGAAACCTGGGCTTCACATACCTCTTCAATAGTAATACATAGATTAGGCTCAATCATGATTTGGAAAATGCCCTAACCCCAAATTATCTTAGCATGCTTGATCTTTATATAAAATTCTTGTAGGTTTGTCATTTGTTTGATTATATGTTCTCCCAATTCATTATGTGACAAGGTAAGCTTAATAATAGGATCAGGTATGATAGAAATAGTCTTGTTCCTTCTTAGAAGCTTTGTTAGTTGTATCACCTCATATAAATATAAATAGTTAGTTAGTTAGTTAGTTAGTTAGTTAGTTAGCTGGATGAGGTGATAAAAATAGTGGATACTTGTCCTTCTTAGAATCTTTGTTTAAGTTTCTAAAATTAACACATAACCTGATCTCTCCATTCTTCTTTTTGACTAGTACTAAATTGGCCACCCAAGTAGAATGTCTGATTAGGAAGACTATTCTATCACTTTAAAAAATTTCCACTTCTATTTAAATGATAAGATCCAAGATATGATTCACTAGTCTCTATCTCTATTTGAATATATTATGATTTGGTTTCAATGGAATTGTATGGGTGATGACCTTTGGATCATAAACCTTCAAGTATTCATACGTCCATTCAATCACATCTATATATTGGGTGAGTAAATACTTCACCCAGTGTCTTTTTTCTAGAATAAAACTGAGGCCAATATTGACATAGTGTGGACTATGCTCATCTCATAAATTCTCCCTTTTAAAGTTAGACTTATTATCTTTGGGTTTCCTTAGCTATTTATATTGAGGATCTATATCAAATGGTCTTTCTAAGGAGACCAAACTAGTTGGGAAATGATTCTCTTTGATCGAGAGGACACCTTCCTCATCTAACTCCTCTTGGTAAATATGACTTTCTTATTATCAATGACTTAGGACTCAAACTATCCTAAGTTGGTTAGAAAATCAATGATCTATTTGTCATCATCAAAGACTTGGAAATTTTCTATGTTTTTAGAAATAGAAGGACAAAGTACTAGCTCAATGGAAAATATCTTTACCTTGGATTTTTGGAGAGGCTCCAAATTAGTAGTTGAAGCATATAGGGATTTTGAAGCTTGATTTTTCTCCTTGGGAATAGCCATTATATTAAAAGAATCAAATATATCAATAAAATCCCATGTTCTATGTTTATATGTTTTTAGATAAGACAACTTACACAGATATTTGTTTCTAACCTGATTGACTACCAGCTCTGAATCCCCAAATACTAAAAACTATTTGACATTGTTCTTGAGTGCAAAATTCAATCTCAAAATTAATGATTCATATTATACCCTATTGCTAGTGCAAGGGAACTATAATTTGTATGATGCTAGGAACTTCTCCCCTTGTTGATCAATTAGTTCAATTCCTATACCTCAATCTTATTTGGATATGGCACCATCAAAGTGGAGAGTCCATAGCTAGTTCAGACCCTCAAACTATGGCTCTTGGATTTGATTTTGTGTAGTGAAAGTAGAAATACCAAGGCTAGAGGATTCATAACTTACCTCTTCATTCTTGAAATTATACTCTATGATAGGATACTTCATCCTTGGTTCCCTATCAATCTAGATTTGGCTGGTGATACCTCTCCATGGTAGCCAAATGTAAGAAATATCCATTGAGTGTTTTAGACTAGTCCCTACTCAAAAATAGTCCATATCCTTTAGGTATATCTACCACAAGGATGTAAATAATCATCTATACTCATGGCTCAAATGTTACTTGAATACACACATTAGTCAACTCTCTAATTAATATCACCACTATTTTATCCAATTGTGAAATTATTCTCTTTTAAGGGATTTAATTTAGGCTAATATTTTGACATATAGAAGTAGGAATCATAGTTTTTGAAGCTCCAAAATTGACTAAAGAATTATGAATATTCTTACCAAATGCCCTGATCATCAATAAAAAGGGTGGAACCTCTAGCTTGATTTTATATATAACATTAGTATCAGATGCCTTTAATTTCTCTATAGGAGCATTTATCTTTTCCATAGGCACTTTTCCTATTATAGAATTCCATAGTATCTCTCTTTGTTCAGTGATCTGAGCTAATTCATGAAGGTTGATGTTTGCTTTTATTTTCTTCATGGCCTAAATGATGTTGTATCCTCTGATCTGTTTCTCCTTATTTTGAAGCTAATCATTCCCTTTTGGGGGAGGTGTATTATTATCATCTTTTAGATTTGGTGGAATGGCTATGTTATTTAGAGGAATAGAATTTGTGAAGGGCTATTTATTCCTCATATTCTAACCACTTTCTAGAATTTCTATAAAGCATGAATCTCACTGGTGCTTTCCTCTGATATGTTGTCATCTTCACTTAGGAAAGGAAACTCATGAGTCTCAAAGAACATGGTAGCACTTGAAGGGATAAGGTCCTAGTGGGATTCTGGTGGATTATGCATCTGATCTTGCCTTACCACCTCTCTTTGAAATATATCAAATGATACACAAAATTCAACATTCAAGTTCACCATATTGAGATGTATTATGGATTCTACACTAATTGGGTAGAGTTGTCTCTACTATATTAATTTTTATAGGATTGTTAGGTTGCTCTATATTATATGTAGGCTTGTTGAATGGTATATTATACCTATAAGAACACATAATTTTGATTACCAATTCGGTCATTGGTGTTGCCTATCTTTCTTTGCATGCCAAGGAAGTTATTACTTAACTTCTAAACCATATTTTGTATATCTTCCATCTTTGCTTTTATAGAGTTAGTGCCATAAATAATAGTAGTAGAATACATAGCTAAATGTTGATTCTAATGGTAACCATTTCCTTGTGCATGGTTATTTAAAAAACTATAGTTTGGATCTGTTATTTGTGTTAAAGGAGGTAGCTTGTATAACTAATTTTGATTAAATGCAAGGATGTTCTACTTCACATGTGGAACTAGATTCAACACTGGGAGACCATTATTGATAGTAGGTGTGTCAGGAACCTAAGTACTAAGATTACTATCAATGTTGATGGCCTCTTTATAGGCTAATGCCAAAGTATTTATAGTAGCATCCATTTGAAAGAAGATTGTAGTAATTAGATCTATAAGATTATTGTGCATCTCTAATTCCAATACTTCATCTGGTTTATATCTCAGGCTCAACTAGGTATCCATCTTTTGAAATCTTGCACACAAGGCCCTAATTGGTTCATTGGGATCCATCTTCATGCTAGTAAATTTTTGGTATATCAAACTAGGGCTGGTGACTTATTCATTTATTCAAGAAAAGTAGCTTGACATGCATTCCAAGAAGTGATGAAATTCTCTGTTAGCTTAATATACCAATCATAAGTAGCATCCATTAGTGTAAAATGAAAACTCCTAAATGAAACATCTTCATTAATAACATTTATCAGTCTTAGAGTATCTTTAAAAGACTTAAAGTGCTCTACTATCATTCTTCCTCCTGAAGGAGAGAAGGATGGTAGATACTTTTCAAGATTCCTAGGTAGGTCATGCACATCCCCTAAGATGGTAAAAGTAGATCCAACTAAAAAGGGTGGTTTATCCATGGGATGTTTAATGGGGGGAACATTCCTTACTAGGGAAGGTGTCATGGATCTATTATGGATAAGGTCAATTGGTACAAATCTAGGCCTTCTATGATTTAACAAGGGTGAGACTAGAAGAGTAGCCTAAGAATGAGATTTGGTCTCTCTTTTGGGTGACTCCAATGCAATTCAATTCAGAAACTAACCTCTTTTATTATAGGTGCTCAAGGCTTTCCTTATAGCACCATAAAGAGTGTTGATGTGGTTTTTATGCATAATAATTTGTAATGAGGTATCTTCTAATATTTTAAGATCTCAATGGAGGTAAACTCTAATCTAGGGAAAAAGTTGTAGGTATGTGGTTTTAACTCTATGACCAGGTGATAGAATAATAGGCAAGGCATGCACATTGTTAACAAGGATGATGAATATATGAATGGTTTCTAAAAGAAAGTAAAAAACTAGGTGATTTGTTGGATAGATGGTTGCTAAGCTAGAGTGGGTAGGTCTCAAAAATAAACTAAAAATAAAGGGAAAGGTAGGGTAAAAAATAAAATTTTATGGCTTTAGGTATCACCTTTCAGATTGGTTTCTAAGTGTACAAGTGATTTCAAAACCAATGTCTATTACTAATACTTATTACACACATACAGTCAGATATGGTCAAGTAATCTATGATAATTTTTATATAGGAAATTGTTGACATTTTGGCCTCATACACCAAATGTCAACCCTGTATATTTGAAACTTTTGATGATCATTAGTCTAGCTTACTTCTAGTGTCTCTTGGAATGGTCATGTCTTCCTTATCTTGATGATAGTCTTGAAACCCTTACTAAGAACATCATGATGTGTCATGGTTTTATGATTGATTACTTAGTTTCATGAGTATTTTGAGCCCTCATCATGATGAAATAGATGTCATGGTGTCTTAGAATGAGAGATATCATTGTCAAGAGGTCATGAAGTTCATTGAATGCTTAGCCCTACTTGAGGAATATAGTGGTATTTGATAATTTTAATATGTTTCAACTTTGGTTTGAGTATATAATATGAATATCATTATGTATTTAATTCATTTCATATGACAAACCCACCTAAAGTCCATTTGACCCCTTTATGACCCCTCAAACCACTTAATGAGCTTATATCACCTTTTGAAGACCTTTGAAAAGTACATAATTAGATTAATTGAGTTATAAAAGGGGCCTTAAAGACATCATATTCATGTCATATACTATCCATATGCATTTCATGCCACTTAAGGTCCTTTTATGAGCCACCCACACCCCTTCCACCAAGCCAAGTAGGTCCCACATGCCATCTTGTGGCTTTTCCACTTCCCCTCCTACATTTTTATTGATTTAAAGGACTTGACAACTTGTGATCATCACTATTTGACCTCAAAATGGCATTGAGATGTCTAAATGTGTAGAGAATGATGAAAAACATGCATTTTGATAGTTTTTTACACATGTATAAAATGGTACGAACTGTATCATATAACAAAATATCAAAGGTTGAAATTTAGCTCATGTTTGATGTCCCCACAAGTTTGTAAGTTAAATGGGTTCCGTTCAAGCTGAAAACCATTCTACACATCTCTAGTCCTTATTTGCAAGCTTAGACATCTCCTCAGATTCTTGCTTGTACCATATAAGAGAGAGAGAATCAAGGTCCTAGCTCTTGGCCATGAGAGTACACTCAACAAGATTCCAATCATGAGAAATTGTCTAAATATTGGTCTTCCTAAATTTATGAACCTCCCTTAAGAAGTTAAGGAATGTGTATGCATCTCACATCTTCACAAGCCATTTTCAATTCAATAATTTTCATGAATTCCTTATTGGTTTTCTCAATCTAATAATTAATTATATTGTCTCATGTATTGAAGGATCCTTCCATGGAAATTTCTAAGTCTTTATCACACGTTTGAGGTTAAATAAGTGGAAAATCCTCATGATTGATTCTTATGTGCAGCTTGCAAACTAATTTATGCAATTAACTAAGGTTTCAAGACTTTGTCAAGAGTGGCAAGATGAGTTGGAGAGTGGTTAGAGATGTCTTAGTGATTTCAATATCTTAATTGAGTATCAAATATCCCTTTCCACCTCAGATGATCTCAAGGGAAGAATATGTATGTATAAGGGAAGGTCATTGTGCAATAGACTATATGTATAATTGTTAATGGTAGCTGTAGAGTTCAAAAATAGCTCAAAAACATTGGAAAAGGTGTTAGGATGATGGTGTAATAGATTCATGCTATTCAACACAAGATTCTCCACATTGTTAGCTTTAAGAGGCCTAAAACTATCTCCTTCACTTCTAAATATACTTAGACTCCTTTTTTGTAAACATTAAGGTTTCTTCATAGAAATTAAGGTTTTCTAGAAGTCTAAGGTTTCATTTTTAAGCCTTATATGATGTGTTTATTATTTCAAATCCTCATGTTGGCTTAAGAGTAGGTCTAAAGGTCTAAAGTTCTCCATGTATAGGTGGTTGATATTAGAAATGAGTCTTATCCTCTATTCCATGTCCTTACCAAGCCACTATCTTTTCACACTCACCATTGCCTTTTTACTATGTATTCCACCCTATTTTCTTATCATCAACAGCCTCATCACTCTACTTCCTTCTTTCTCCACCCATCCATACTCCCTTATAGGTCTAGATCATGATAGTGAGCCTTTATACTCACTTCAATCCCATAGAAGGAATGAAACCATAGTGTGTTGATCTATTTGGGTATAGACCTAATCAAAGAGCCCATTAAAACGTATAACAAGCCCTTAAGAGACACTAAAATAGGGTATTCAAAACACATCATAGAGACTAGGATATTTAGAGTTTAAGGGGGTAAAATCCAATGGAGGGGTATCCTAAAAGATAAATGATGATTCAAGTTCATGATTTAGGAGTTTGAAATGGTTTCAAGTCACCTTGACCATCACAAACTGCTTAAGAACTTATAGCCAACCTTTGGCATGCTATAGTAGAGCTTCAAAGGGGCATTCCATGAGTGACAATAGCCCCTTCCAAGGAAAAATAGGTGTTAAAAAGGTTACTTATTATAAATTATAGTTAAGGACTAATTCAACATGAACATTATGAGTAAATTTAAATCATCCAACTCCAGTGGTATATTTGGACTGTCACAGTCCATAGATAGAGCATACACCTATAACCACCACCATTGGCTTAAGCTTGATGAATGAAGGAAGGTTTAATAGAGGTCATATTGATGAGATTGCGAAGTCTCTGACTTGAATCCATGATATTAGTGATGCTAAAGGGAGTATAATATTAATGAGAGAGACTTAGTATTCCTCAAAAAGGCCTAGGACAATACCTATAGTCATGTCTTTCTTCATAGACTGTGTTATAGGTTAAATGAATCCAATTGAGGTAGGTTACAAATATTTCAAATAAGGAATTTATGAAATGAGGTTGTTCATAAAAATATATTGAATTAAAGGGATTAGAATGGTATAATACCATCTTAAACCCTCTCTTGGATATCCTACAGTAAACTCATCATTCACCTATAATCAGTTTGTGGGAGCAAGGAGGCTAAGTTTTAAAGGATACATGTTACTATTGATACAATGAATGGTAAGATTAGTTTCACAAGAAAATTATTAAATAAAATACTATCCACAGATGTTCATGAAATTTTTATGAAAGAAGACAACCCCCTCACTTAGCAAAGAAGGCTAAAAGACACCTATAGGGTATGGAGAAATAATGACACAAATAGGCCTGCGCATGTAAAAATATAGGCTCACATATGATAATGGAGGTCATTTTAGTAGTGTGAAACCTATTAAATGGTAGGATGAGTATGTTTATAATCCTATATGAAGTAGGAAACACTAAATCATAGTTCTTAGGGTTTCATATTCATGATTGTGTCTGGACCCTAGGAGACTATAGGCATAGTATGTCGGGTTTAAATTGGTTAAGTACTTATAATGGAGAATGTTACCAAACATAAAATATGAATGTATTTATATATTTTATTCATCATCAAACTAAGGGGAGAAAATGGTCCCATAGCTCCACCTTCACTTAAATACACTAACTAGCAAGAGTACCCACAGGCAGCCAATGAAGGAAAGAAGAACATTGTTGAATTGAGAATTCAATGAATAGTTATAGAATTATAGGAGTTGAAAATAAAGTATATATGGTGGATTTGAGATTATCCAATAATTTTTTAGGTATTTTAGGCCTAAAACACTAAACTAAGGCCAAAAAAACCT
This sequence comes from Torreya grandis, assembly GCA_037957365.1. NCBI lineage: Eukaryota > Viridiplantae > Streptophyta > Pinopsida > Cupressales > Taxaceae > Torreya > Torreya grandis. The sequence goes on from JARHVA010004123.1 coordinate 159,870, forward strand.
AAAGGTCTATTTGAGACCTAGTAGACATATCTCCTTTGAGAACATCCAAGCCTCCTACAAACTAGTCTAAAATCACAAAATGTGATAGAGAAGGGTGTAGATCAGCTATATAAATAACAAACGATGGTTTTTGGTCCACATACAGTTACTTCAAGCTCAATTTTTCATACTCAAACACAGTTTTAGGTAAGATAAGGGTAGTTTGGACCAAAATGGCCATTTAAGGGCCTTAAAAGCATAATTGAGTCTTTAAAATTGATACAAAGGATTTTTTTGAGAAATATAAGGTTATAATAATATTTTATTAGTTATAAAAAGAGTGTCTATACCCACTATTTTGGCTCAGACCTAGACATGTCTAGTTAAGCAGTAAGGAGGCTAAAATAAGCAAAATCAGCTTGGGAGGTCTATAAGATGGAGTTATATCACTTAGATGGTGTTGAAAAAATGAAACATAGTCAATAGATCCTAAATATTCCTTAAAAGGGTTATAAAACTCACAAATAATTTTATATGGCATTGAAGACAAGCCAAACAACCAGGCTTTAGGCCTATTTGTAAACCACACTATCAAATCAAGGCTCTTTCAAGCCTGTATAATAGGTTATACATTCAGGTGGGGGGCCATGAAGATGTTGAGGACTTGATATAAGATATTTTATATGGATATAAGTGTGTAAAGTTTATAAAAACCTCAAAATATTTCTTAAAACACCCAACCTTGCACATAGGTAGTTCAAATACAAACTTTAGGAGATCACCCACTCCATCATATGAGCTCTTAAGACCAAGGATCCTAGTATGTTTTAGGTACCCCTATGTACTAAAAATATATGATATTTTTATTTAGATTGGGATGGAAAACTTTATAAATGAACATTAAAAAAATAAGCACTAAAAAATGACCTACAAACTACCCTAGGGTCACCTTTTCACACTCATATCTTTGTCCATCTTTTTCATGGGAATACTAGCCATTCATAGAAGTTAGGAAGGTCTATGCCATAAATATTCATGGATTTTGTTCTCGACTTCAATTTCCATACTGTATAAACCATCCTTAAAATTCCTAAGCACTACTAAACCTCCCTAAAACCCTAAGTAGAGCTAGTCATAAAAAAGTTGATATTTTGATGCCTTAACACCTAGGTATGGTCTAAATATCTCATGGGATAAGAATTAAACTTAGAATGGATCCAACTAATGATACTTGACTGTATGAACATTATATGGAAACCTCAAAAATAGGATATTTTGTAATGTTTTGAGGAGAATCAAATGTGTTTGGTAGTTTTTGATGATTCTAATTCTTAAAATGGCAAGTTAGGGACTTAAATCAAATCATCAAATCTTAACATGTCCAAGGATTCAGCCTCAGATGTCTCTATAAGGGGATTCAAAAATACCAATTTGACATGCTTAAGAGATAAACCAATTAACTTGGAAGGGTGGATTTTTATGTTCTTAATGACTTTCCAATCATATAGCATGGTTGGAGGTGTTGTTTTAGGCATTTATCATATTCATACATAGGTTTATAAGATTTGTTATAGGTCTCTAATGGATGACAAGTTTTAACACTTAGGAAATTAGGCCTAATTGGTCATCAAAAAAGGTCAAATTTGTGTTGAAAGGATAGTGGAGTGAGTCAATAAAAGTAAGATACATTGGTAACTAATCATTGAATGGAATTTAATGCATAATTCATAGTTGTGTAGGAGGGCTAAGTTAGTTTCCTTAAATTTGTCAATTTGATGTAAAGGAGTATGGGTTGCTACAAGATCATGGTGGACTAATTAATGATTGTAACTACCATATGGGAGCATGATGGACTATTCTAAGAATTTTAAAATCCTCTGACATAGAGTAATTTAAGTTGACTCGACCTCCCTTACCCGATTTCCAATACCAATAGCTCATTTAAGGAGCCACCGAGGAAATTCAATGCATAGGAAGATTCAAGGAGGTTATGTAAATAATGTAACTATTATTTTGAGTGGAATTGGTTATTTATGGCACTCTTATCCACTCTTCTACACCAAAATTCCCCTCTTCTCTCCTCATCCCTTCTATATATTGAAGGCTTTTTACCCTAGTTTGTATCCCTCAGGCTAGTATGAGGATACTCTACCATAATTTGTACTTATGCACTTCTTGAATAATGAATAGAACATTTTACATCTTCTTCATGGTTTATAGATTATGTGTTTAGGATTTTTTGATATTAAATAGTGGTAGGGCATTCCCTTTTACAGGTCCAACTCATACCTAAGTCTTAACAATTTTATTGGTAGGTTGTCTAGTGTGTTATAAGGTGAATAGCTTAGGTTTAAAGTGTCAATCAGATTTCAAGTGCCTTCAACCAGGCCTTCTTCTATTGACCTTCTCACTTCAGTCATTCCACTAACCTCTAGATGAAATATTGATGCTCAAAGTCATTAGAGATTGTCTTTTATATCTATGCATTATTTATTAGTATGTAGAGAGTGTAAAATTATGAGTGGATAGCTAAATTCATGGTGCATCACCACACTTTATAATAAGTTTTCATTATGCATATTCTTTACCCTTTCCACCCAAACATGATTAGGTATTAGAGAGAGCATTGAAATAAACTACTCAAGGGAGATATCCCCTTAAAATCTATATGTCTAGCCCAAAATTAGGTAATCCAAAACCTAGGGTCATTATCATGTTAGCCTAGGTTTGGGGATTAGGATATGAACACTCCTATCCTTAGAAAGGGTACAACCTAAAGTCTCTAAAATTTTTGGCATGACCAATGGGATAGATTTCAAGTGCCTAGTAGCATGCTCTAAAGGTAATGGAGGACATTTAAAATCTAAGGACATCAATAAAATCATTTTTAGGCACCTTTATCAGATTCAAGCATCTTTGGAAGGTTGGAAATTAGTTTCAAATCTAGAGGCATCATGAATTCATGGTTACAAAAGTAATAAGGTCCTTGGTCATGGTTATAATTAGATACACTATTTCATAAGGAGTCATGGTAGCTTATGATTCATGCTTATACATTCCATCCCCATATCCACCCTGTCATAACTCATATGACCATCACATTGACCCTTATTAGCCATATAATGAACATCCTCAATTCTACCAACACCATCCTTCATATTTTGAGCAACCCCCTCACCCTCATGATCAATCATGGTAGTAGTATGAAATTATTGAATAGCCCACTCATACCCCAAACCATTCCATATCTAGCCTTAAACAAGCTATATTGGACCAAGCAAAAAAATATGATAAACACTGATACATTTAAGGGGTATGGGTAGGAAATTCCAAAACATGTCATTAGGGGGTTAGAAAATTAGTGTAGCAATCAAAATAAATTTAGATTTATTTCATTAGTGGAGGTTATTCTATAAATAATAGTGACATGATTGATATAGATGGAATCATCTCCAAGATTGAAGAGAAGTTGGCAGGTCGTAAAGAACAAAAAACACCCCATCACCCATCTTGCCTTCCCTTATTCACCCCATGTCAAACTCATGTTGAGATTATTATAACCTCTCATAATCTCCAATAAAATGAGTTTCAAAGTCTTCAAGGCTACTCCCAACTCTCCTCAACCTTCCACTCATGGAAATCTATCCAAGGGAGAGTCCAAGAAGAAAGAAAAAATTATGTTGAAAGAGATAGTCATCATGAACAATCAAGATCTCATTTTGAAGCCTCCTTTGCTAGGAAAATTAAAGTTATAGATAATAATTTGTATAATATAGTATCAACTATAAAAATGAATCAACCTCAGCTTCACATTCCTCCTTCCATGTCCCAAACAACACTATAATCTATGCAAGAAAATCATAAGCCCAAGTTTCCATCTTAGATTCAAGTCATGCAATCAAGTAAATCCAAAGTCATTCAATCCCCACCCTCCCATCCTCAAGAGTCTAAGTCATATCCATCTTGTAAATCCATCAATAAAATTATACAAAAGGAGGTGAGCATGTTTATTGAAGATAAGCAATTGGATCAAGGAGATGTCACATATATCTCATCTCTCTTGGAATCATTCCAAGACTGTCTTATAGCACTCCTTGAAGAGGTAAGTAGTGAACTCCATGTTGAACTCATAGTTGATGATGAATTTTTAGAGTTAGAAGAAGATCTCACAATAAGGAAACCATTTGGTAAAGAGGAACATTTTTCAATTTTCAAAAGTACAGGAGATGACAAGTTACAGGAGCTTGATGAGCCAAAAGAGGAATATGCTCATATTAGACAAGGTGAAGATAAACTCTAGGACCTTATTGATGATATGGAGGTTGTTCTTCATCATGATATCCCTTAGACACTTGTATAAATGATAGAAGAAAGTTGCAAACCAATAAAGGAGATTGGAGATCAAAACAACACTAAAGTTTTACAAGGTCATCAAATGGTTGTTGAGGATGATATAATTTTAGAGTATCAATCAAATATATATTTGATATTATAGGAATAGGTTACAACCTTATTGAATCAAATTATGAGTTGGTCCAGGGTGAAGAAGATGATCTCACCAAGTAAGCAAAAGGTATCTTTGTACACATGTCATATCAAGAGGTTGCCACAATGGAAAATGATTTGTTTGAAGTCCTACAAGGTTACCAACCTCTTATCCTAGTTGTATTTGTTCCTTTCCTTGATGAGAAATATATAAAACCTAAAAACATGAAGAAGAGAGGATTGATATGTTTACAAAAACTAGTCATCCATGTGAAGGTATGTAGGGTGTCAAGGTGATGAATCTAGAGTTGGAAGGACTATTTGAACCAAAAAGGAAACATAAAGATGAAGTTGTAGCATTGTTTTAGGTTCTTGAGGTTAATCCTAGTTATGTGCTTCAAAGTGAGAGCCTAACATCACTTGATATTATGAATCTAGGAGGAAACCACCATGATGAAATCCCAAAGTATATTAGTTATCCTCAGGAAGTCAAAAGCAACCAAGAGTAGTAAGAGGTAAACCTTGAGGTACCATATGAATATGTGTTCATAGGCCATCTATTTGTAGCTAATGTGGAATTTGAGAGCATCATAGGTGACTTGGTCAATAAAAGGACTATTCTACCAAGTTTTTCACTTATAGAACTATTTGTTTCACATCACTACCTACCTTATGGAATGATAATCCAAGGAAACTTACCCTTTAATCTAGGAGGGAAAAGGTCCACTAAGGTTAGTTATATATAATAGTTGTTTGAGTTGTTATCCTACTACAAATAAGTGTGGTATACACAAGTTATGGTTTATTTTCCTTGTTGTTATTGTGCCTTATTGATGTGTCCCTTAGAGTATATTTTAGTTTGTTTCCCTTGCCTATCTTATGTGTCTTGTTTTGCTACAGTCTAAGAAGTGTCAAAGGTAAAAAAGTAGATTGATAGTTTAAGGAGTCATCATATTATTCTTCTTGTTTGAGTTACTTTATCATGAAATTTTTTAGGTTCTCCTGAATAATAGGCTAGTCACCCATCAGAGTCACAAGAAATGTTGACATTTTGGCCTCATAGGCCAAATATCAACCCCCTATATTCATAACTTTTGATGATCATTATTCTAACTTGTTTTTAGTGTCTCTTGGCATGGTCATGTCTTCCTTGTCCCAATGAGAATCTCTAAACCCTTACTAAGAATTTCATGATGTGTCATGGTTTTATGCTTGAGTCCTTGGTGTCATGAGTATCTTGACCCCTCATTATGATATAATAGGTGTCATGGTGTCTTAAAATGAGAGATATCATTATCAAGAGGTCATGAAGTTCATTGAATGCTTAGCCTTGCTTAAGGAATATAGTGTTATTTGCTAATGTGAATATGTTTCAACTTTGGTCTGAGGATATAATTTGAATATCATGATTTATTTAAGTCATTTCACATGACATACTCACCTAAAGTCCATTTGACCCCTTTATGACCCCTCAAACCACTTTATGAGTTTATATCACCTTTTAAATACCTTAAAAAATGACATAATTTGAATAATTAAGTTAAAAAATGGGCCTTATAGACATCATATCCATGCCATGTATTTCCCATATGCATTTCATACCACTTAAGATCCTTTTATGAGCTACTCATACCCTTTACACCAAGCCAAGTGGGTCCCACATGCCACCTTGTGGCTTTTCCACTTCCCCTCCTACATCTTGCTTGCTTTAAAGGACTTGAAAACTCATGATCTTCATTATTTGACCTCAAAATGGCATTGAGACTTTTGAATGTGGAGATAATGGTGAAAAACACTTTTTTTATAATTTATATACATGTAGGGAATTGTATGGATTGTATCATAGAACAGATCATCAGAGGTTTAAAATTATCTCATGATGTTCCTACAAATTTTTAGGTCAAATGGATTCTATTCAAACCCAAAACCATTTTGAACATCTTTAGTCCTTTGCAAGCTTAGACATGTCCTCAAGTTCTTACTTGTACCATACAAGAGAGAGAGAATTAAGGTCCTAGCTCTTGGCCATGAGAAGTACACTCAACTAACTTCCAATCATGATTAATTGTCTAAATATTGGTCTCCCCAACTTTATGACCCTTCCTTAAGAAATTAAGGGATGTGTATTCTTCTCACATCTACACAAGCCAATTTTAAGTTAATGATTTTTATGGATTCCTTATTGGTTTGATAAATATAATCCTTGATGTTTTTGTTTCAAGTCTTGAAAGATATTTCCATGGAAATGTCTTAGTCTTTATCACATTGGTGAGATTTCATAAGTTGAAAATCCTCATGATTGATTCTTATGTGCAGCCTATAGACTGATTTGTATAATGAACTAAGGTTTCAATTCTTTGTCAAGAGTGGCAAGCTGAGTTGGAGAGTTTTTAGAGATATCTTAGTGATTTCAATGTCTTAATTGAGTATCTAATAGCCCTTGCCACCTCAAATTATCTCAAGGGAATAATATGTATAATTAAGGGAAGGTCACTGTGAAATAGACTATGTGTCTGATTATTAATGGTAGCCACAGAGTTCAATAATAGCTTTAAAACATTGGAAAAGGTGTTAGGATGATGGTGAAACATCTTAATGTTGTTCAAAACAAGATTCTCCACCTTATTATTATTCTTAAGGGGCTTATAAATGATCTCCTTCACCTCTAAACATACTTAGTCTCCTTTTTGTAAAGATTAAGGTTTCTTCATAGAAGTTAAGGTTTTATAGAAGTTTGAGGTTTCATTGTTAGGGATTATATGATTTGTTTATGATTTAAAATCCTTGTGTTAGCTTAAGAGTAGGTCTAAGGTTCTCAATGTTTAGGTGGTTGACCCTATTTTCTTGTCATCAACACCCTCATCACTACACTTCCTTATTTCTGCACCCATCCTTCCTTCCTTCTAAGTCTATATCATGGTAGTGAGCCTTTATAATCCCTTCAATCCCATAAAAGGAATGAAATCATAGTGTGTTGAGCCATTTGAGCATAGACCTAATTAAATATCCCATTAAAACCTATCGTAAGCCCTTTAGAGACACTAAAATAAGGTATTTGAAAGACATCATGAAGACCAAGGGCTTGAGATTTGAAGGGGTAAAATCTAATGGAGGTGTATCCTAAAAGATAAAGGATGGTGCAAGTTCATGACTCAGGATTTTGAAATGGTTTCAAGTCACCTTGACCATCACAAACCCATTAAGAACTAACAACCAACCTTTGGTATCCTACAAAAAAGATTCAAGGGGGCATTACATGAGTGGCAAAAGGCCCTTTCAAGGACAAGCAGGTGTTAAAGAGGAGACTTTTGATAAATTCTAGCTAAGGACCTATTATAACATTAACACCATGAGTAATCTTAAATCATCCAACTCCATTAGTACATTTGGACTATCAAAATCCATACACAAGGCATACACTTACAACCACTACCATTAGCTTAAGCTTAATGAATGAAGGAAGGTTTAATATAGGTCATGTTGATGAGATTTTGAAGTTTCTAACTCAAATCCAGGATATAAGTGATGCTCAAGGGAGTAGAACATTAATGAGAGAGACCTAGTATTCCTCAAAAAAGCCTGGCATAGTACCTATAGTCATGTCTTTCTTCATAGAGTGTGTTATAGGTTAAATGAATACAAATGAGGTAGGTTATAAATATTTCAAATAAATAAGTTATGAAATGAGGTTGTTCATAGAAATATAGTGAAGTGAAAGAACTATAATGGTACTCTATCATCTTAAACCCTCTCTTGGATAACTTACAATAAACCCATCATTCACCTATAATTAGTCTGTGAGAGTAAGGAGGCTAAGTTGAAAAGGATAGAGGTTATTATTGATACAATGAATGGTAATATTATTTTCACAAGAAAATTCTTGAAGAAAATATTATCCATAGATGTTCATGACATTTTTATGAAAGGAGACAACCCCCTCACTCAGCTAAGAAGGCTAAAAGACACCTATAGCCTATGGAGAAACTATGACTCAAAAAATCCTATGAAAGTAAAAATAGAGGCTCAAATATGATAATGGAGGTCATTCTATTAGTGGGACTCCTATTAAATGGTAGGAGACACTAAAGTACAAATCCTAGGGTTTCATATTCATGACTGTGTTTGGACCCTAAGAGACTGTAGACATAGTATACAAGGTTTAAATAGGTTAAGTACTTAGCATGAATAATGTTACCAACATTAAAATATTAATGGATATATATATTTAATTAATATTCACACTAAGGGGAGAAAAGGGTCCCATAGTTCCACTTTCACTTCAATACATAGGCTAACAAGAGTACCTACAGGTAACCAATGAAGTAAAGAAGAACATTGTTCAATTAGGAATTTAGTGGATAGTAGTTGACAAGAAAGGATATATGGTGGATAGGAGAGTTTCTAATCATCTTGCAAGACCTTCAGGCTTGTAATACTCAACTGAGGCCAAATAGGCCTGAAGGTCTATTTTAGACCTAGTAGACATATCTCCTTTGAGAACATCCAAACCTCCTAAAAACTAGTCTAAAATCACAACATGTGATAGGGAAGGGTGCAGGTCAGTTATATAAATAATACATGTTTTTTTTTGGTCCACATATAGTGACTTCAATCTCTATGTTTCCATGCTCACACATAGTTATAGGCAAGATAAGGGTAGTTTGGTTCAAAATGACCATTTGAGGACCTTAAAGGCACAATTGAGTCTTCAAAATTGATAGAGAGGATCCTTGTGAGTACTCCAAGGCACTCATTTATTTTCTTAGTTATAAAAAATAGTGGGTATACCCACTATTTTGTCTTAGACCTAAATGTGTCTAGGTAAGAAGTAAAGAGGCTAAAATAAGCAAAATTAGCTTGGGAAGTCTGCAAGATGGAGTTAGAGCCCTAAGATGGTGTTGAATCAATGAAACATGGTCAAGAGATCCTAAATATTCATTAAAAGGATTTTAGAACTCAAACCTACTATCAGATGGCATTTAAGACAAGACAAATAAGTAGGCTTTAGGAATATTTACATACAATATTGTCACATCAAGGCTCTTTCAAGCTTATATAGCAGGTTGTAAATTTAGGTGAGGGGGAATTAATATGTTTGGGATATGATAGAATAAATTTTAGGGGGTGATAAGTGTGTAAATATCATAAAAAACTAAAAATCTTACTCAAAGCACCCAATCCTACACACAAGTAGCTCAAATGCTAATCTTAGGAGATCACCCACTCCATCACATGAGCTCTCAGGACCAAGGATACTAATATGTTTTAGGTACCATTGTTTAATTAAAATATATGATATATTTATTAGGATTGGATGGCCAAAATTTATGAATGAATGTTAAGAATATAGGAACTCATAAATGACTTGCAAACTACCCTAGGATCACCTTTTAGCACTCATATCTTTGTCCATCCTTTGCATGGGAGTCCTAGAAATTCATGGAAGTTAGGAATGTCTATGCCCTAGATAGTCATGGCTTTTATTTTGGACTTAGACATCCATACTATATAAACCATCCTTAAGACTCTTAAGTACTCCTAGACCTCCCTAAAACCCTAAGTAGACATAGTCTTAGAAAATTTGATATTTTCATGCCTTAACACCTAGGTATGGTTCTAATAGCTTATGAGACAAGAATTAAACTTAGAAGGGATATAAATAATGGTACTTGATTGTATAGACATTTTATATAACCCTCAAAAATAATCTATTTTGTGGGTTTTTGAGTAGAATGAAAGGTGTTTGGTAATTATTTATGACTCCACTTATTGAAATGAAAAGTCTGGGACTTAATTCAACTCTTCAAATATTAATATTCCCAAGGGTTTAGCCTTAGAGGTCTCTACAAGGGGATTCAAAACTACCAATCTACCATGCTTAAGAGATGAACTAGTCAACTTAGAAAGGTGGAGTTTCATGTTCTTAGTGCCTTTCCAATCATATATCATGGTTGGATTTATTTTTTTAGCAATTGATAATATTCATACATAGGTTTATTAGCTTTGTTGTATGTCTCTAATGGATTTCAAGTTTTAATACTCAGGTAATTAGGCCTAATATGTCTAACTAGCCTAATTGGTCATCAAAGAAGGTCAAGTTTGCATTGAAAGGCCAATGGATTGATTCAATTCAAGGAAGATACATTGGTAACTAATATTTTAATGGAATTCATTGCACACTTCACAGTTTTAGTTTAGGGATAAGTCAATTTCCTTGACTTTGTCAGTTTGATGTAAAGGAGTATGAGCTACTACATGAGCATAGTAGCCTAATTGATGTTTGTAACTAACATAGGGGTGTATGATAGACTATTATAGGAATTTTTAATCCTTTGACATAGAGTAACTGAATTTGACTCAACCTCCTTTACCTTAATTCTAATTCTAATAGCTCATTTAAGGCCACTAAGGAGTTTTAATGTTTAATAAGATTGAAGGAGGTTATGTAACTAATGTAACTATTATTTTGAGTGGACTTGGTCATTGATGACCCTCTTATCTACTCTTCTATGTTACATTTACCCTCTTCTCTCCTCCTCCCTCTATATATTCAAGGATTTTTTCCTTAGTTTATATCCCTCAGGCTAGTATGAGGATACTCTGTCAGGATTTGTATTTATGCACCTCTTGAAGTATGAATAGAGCATCTACAGCTTCTTCATGGTTTATACATTATGTGTTTATGCTTGTCTAATATTAAATAGTGGTAGGGCATTTAATTTTGTAGGTCCAACTCATACCTAAGTCTTAACAATCTTCTTGGCAAGTTATCTAGTGTGTTATAAGGTGAATAGCTCAAGTTTGAAGTGTTAATCAAATTACAAGTGACTTGAACTAAGCCTTCTTCTCTTGACCTTCTCACTTCAGTCATTCTACTAACCTCTAGATGAAATATTGATGTTCATAAGTCATTTGAGATAGTCTCTTAGCTCTATTAATTTTTTATTAGTGTGTTGAGAGTGTAAGCTTATGAGTGGATAGTTGAATTCATGGAGTATCACCACACTTTAGAATAGGTTTTCACTAAGCATCTTCTTTACCCTTTCCACCCCAACATGTTTAGGTATTAGAGAGAGCATTGAAAAGAACAAATTATTGGATCTATCCCCTTAAAATATATATTTATATCCTAACATTAGGTAACCCATATCCTAGGGTCACTCCTATGTTAGCCTAGGTTTGGGGATTAGGATATGAACACTCCTATCCTCAACAAGGGTACAACCTAGAGCCTATAACAGAAACTCAAAGGTCTCAGTCAAAGGTTGTTCCTCTTAGATCAGAAGTTTTACACCCTTACTCATTAGATTATGACTTAGACTAGGGATGTATCTAAGATATATATTTCACATGCATAGAAAACTATATCATTAAAATAATCTCTACACACTCAAAAATTTGAAACAATCAAATTACCAATAATCAATTTAATTGCTAATCATTCAATAACTATTGCACATCTAAAACTAGCATATTAATCATGGAAAGAAAGAATTCCTCATAGCTTTTGCACACTAATAATTATTGAATCAAACAACTAGAAATATTAATCCTAATTACATAGAGATTGGAGAAAAATTACACAAACACATTTTCTGACAATCAAAATTGATTGTTATTCTATATTGAAATTTTTTAACCCTATACAAATGTGGGTTACATATGTTTAAATATACTTGGGGTTGGGTATCCTCATCCTCTAATTACATTTAAAATTTTATTACATGGTGTAGTTAGAACATAGTTCTCATTGTAATGTCAAATTGCTATGTAATGTATACATAGAGTTAACTTCTATTTACCAATAGTTAAAGTTAGCCTTTATAATATCATGCAATGTATGCATGTTTACAAAAAAAATGTAACTTTTACATCAAGTTTTAATCATAAGAGATCTACAAGTACAAAATTGATGCCACTATATTGATTTTACATGCACAAAACTAGAATTTAAGGCTAAGTGGAAGTTTGCATGGATGTGTTAACCTTAGTGGGAGTAGTCATTATTTGTGTAGGCACTAAACTAGTTGTAGCAATTTTAGTCTTATTATTCTTCACATTTAACTCAAGATAATATTTATGACTCACATCATGGTACTACCTTATAATATCTAAGTTTAATATCAAGGGTATATGTACCCTGTTAACTTTCTCTAATAGTTTTGTATGTTATACCTTTGTATTATAGAAGTTGATCTTGAAAATCTCAAATTCAATTACCTTCTTTCTTTAAAATATTAACTTATCTTCAATACCCTCTAGTGTTAACCCTTGAATACTCTACTTAAAATTATTAGAAGCTTCTTGAATGAGTTGATCAAAATTGATTTTGCTTATGAGCTTACTTGTAGTATCTGTTAACTTGGATAATTTCAAATCATTTATAATTTGAAATATGAGCACCTCATGCTCTTGATATTTTGGCATCAATTCCTCGACTATTTTCACCAATTCTCTATCTTATTGTGTTCTATTGGCTACCAAATTGAGGAAATTTGATGCCTCTAATAGTGTCATTAGGTCTAAATGGTTGTATGCTTTATTATTTGTGTACAAAAACAATAACTTTAATTTATTCTCATCTCCCTTTAAATAATTAAACAATTGGTGTGTTTGAGATATATGAGGGGATAATTTATCCCTCATTACTTCTAGTGCCTCTAGAGCATTATGACATTTTGAAGCAACTTCTTGTACTTCAACTTCAATACTTGTTGGAATATGAATTATTTATTGTTATTCCTTGATTTATTCTAGTTCTTATTCTAGTTCTTATCTTTCTATCTCTACCCCTTCATGCAATACTACCATAGCATATTTATGGGGATCTGCTAGGGACCTAAAGTATTTAATATAGGAGGACTACCCCAACTATCTATTCTACCTTTTAGATAAGGCATAGACCTCCTTCATTTTCTCAAAAATAATCTCCCTTCTAGCTTTATTCTCTAGTTTCTTCTTTCTAACCCTTTGAATGCTCCTTATGGGCTTATCAAATAGGTTTTTTATTGATGCTAGCTCTATAATTTTTAAATTAGGCATTTGGGAAACCTTCAGTCTAAGATCAATTACCCATGGGGGAATAACTAGTTGGGTAGGATCTATTTGTTGTGCATCTTTAGATACAACCTCCACCTTAAAATTATTTGCTAACTATTTTTCTTTATCTCCTTTGAGGATTATGTCAAGAAGGGAGGGATAAATTATTTTAGACCAATCCACACCTCCATATTGGGGGAGTGGATGGATTGTAATGACTTGCTTACCCCTTTTGCCCTTTCTTAAGGTTATGATAGTGATCTCTTAGGATGAGCTAGTGGATGGCATTGGAAAATCAATTTGTGTAGAAGAAACATGGAGTTAAAGAGTGGCGAGGGCCATTTAAATTTTCTTAGTTTCCATTTTCCTATTCATGGTTCAAAATGAGGCAGTCCTAGAGGGAACACTAGTAGTGGAAGCAATGGATGTGGATCGTACCATGGAGGAGAATGAAATAATGGTGGTGGAAGAATTTTTTTCTACTTTGGGAGTGAGAAAAGGTATGTGAAAAATAGTATAAGGGGATAATTAAATATTAGGGGTGGAGGTGACATCTTCCACCTTGGGAGTTCTCAAAATAGTACTAACTGGAACTGAATCAAAAATATGAACATATGAGGGAAATAGGGAAGTAGGGTCTAAAATTTGAGCCTTCTTACCTCTTATGTTATCTATGCTTGGTGCTTTCCCTTTATTAGTCATAAGTCTTAGTGTCTTGGCTCTTTCTATCTCTTCTTCTTCATCTAGTTCTTGCTCTACCTCCACTTATTATTGAGGAATTGAAGGTAGGCTTTGTGGTTGATCTACTATTACATCATCTATGAGGGGATCCCTTGGTTTCCTTTTATAATAAATAATGGTCTTTGTCTCAAAGGAGGAGCATTATCAAATTGAGGTAATAACCTCCTCTATATTTTCCCCTTACACTCTAGACCATTGAAATTATGGTGTATCTCTAGGTGTTTATAATGCAGTTATAGCTAGGTGCTCCTGGTCCTTCGCATCAAAGGAATCCAAATCAATTGGATATCCTAGAGCTCCCCTATGATTAGTCTCAATCAATCCAGGATATTTCTTAATAGCCTCTAATAGAAAAGGAAGTTCCTTAAAAGGTTCCCCTTGTACCTCTATTTGTTGTGGGGGTTGGTTGTTCTAAAAATCTAAAGTAGTCCATCCTTTAGGAGGTAGCAGTCTAGTCTACATTTTTTGTATTTAAATTGATGGATCTTGATAAATTATCCTTAATTGATCCTCTTTCAAGCATACAAGTTTTGTCCTTTCTAAGACCTAGGCATCATAATTTTCATTTGAAAATAGAAAATCATGGTCATAGGGGACACGTTGGTATGTAATACCAAAACACTAAATGTGCTTTTGTATATGACCATGGGGATCCCAATCCTTATGTGGCAAGTTAAGTAACTAATAATTCCTTATCTTGTTTCCAACATCCCCAAAATGCTTCCTCTATGTGTAACACATTCTAGCAATGATTATATGTGATCCATAGAATGTGTTTTTCTTCTATTTAATCAAGTCCTTGACACTCTACCAAAGTTGATATGTAATTTATTTATCTAATATTTTGTCTTGTACATATTTGGGGATGTGTAAGGGTTGGAATTTATGACTGACAACCATGATTATCATATAATTGGGATACAACTAATAGTCACCCTTAGAATCTAGTGTATCCACTACGTTTTTCCCAATCCTAGGTAGTAGAGTCCTATGAATTTCCTACCATACTTGAGGATAAACTTCCTTGGTAATTAAAACCATGTGATTTATGTATTAATATATATATGCATGAACTAGTAGTAATCACAAATGTGATTTTTAATACAATCTATGGTCAGGTTCCAAAACACACCAAGGTCTTTGTAGACTGTGCCTATTATTGCATCCAATAATTATGACATCATTTATAAATGTCTAACTAAATTGGGCCTCTTGTTCTTATGAAATAATTTTTATTTCAACTTGAAACTAATTATTTCACCAAGGGAAAAAGTTTCATCACTAGTCATTATCATATGTAGTAATGGCATCCAATCCAAGTTGAAAAAATGGATGTTTGGCATGCCATACATTCTGTTCAATAAGGCCATCCCAATATGTACCTCCATTTTTAATTTGTTAATGGGGGTGGTATAAATTCCATTCAAAACCATAGTTTCCTTGGCAAGAATCCATGATCTCAACACGTTGTCAATTGAATTTTGTTTGTTCCATATAACCAGCCTATGTTTATCAGAAATTACATCTAGAACTAGTAGAGATAGATACCTTTGAAAGTCATCCTCAATGATGCAGGCCATGACTATATGGTGATCCATGTGGTGAAAAAATGTGTCTTATATAATTTTACCAGTAAATAACAAAACTCATAGTAGGTTAATGTAGGTCATCACCTCAAGCATGGCCACCACAAAGTGTAGTATTTGTCTCTTAAGAGTGATCAAGTTTGTCATAAATTGGCACTCTGTGGAGGGTATATTTTCTTTATATGAAAACACATTGATAGCATCCACTAAATAAAATAATTTTGAGTAGTTATCATTCCTGTTATCAAAGATAGTTATGTCAAACACTGTATATGTAAACTCTATTGAATCCTTGATGGAGAATAGAGATAGTGGAAGTGTTCCTTTGAAACTCTTAGATGATGATACCATTGAAATTATTTGGTGTGTTGATATTATGTTTTATGTGTATCATAAAAATAAAAATTGATGGTCTCTTGTTTACTTGAAATGGATTTACAGGTAGCTAAGGATTTCATTCACAAAATAATAATTGAATTCCAATTCATTTATGATCAATGAATATGTCAATAGTTACATATTTCATATATATCCTTAATATTCAAATTCAATTCATATAATTTTAATGTCCAACATTCATATTTTTATTTTACCTACACAATTCAAATCTCATTAGTTTAGTTTTTGGGTATCCTTGTCACGTGTTAGGAAGTAGTTTTGCTTATTGGCTACGTCTAGCAGTCTTTTGGTAGTCAAGAATTAAGAGTTAGGTTTTGTGTTGGGACTGAGCCAACAAAATTTTTGAACATAAAAATCAAAGACCAAATCCCTACAAATAAATGTTCAAACAAAATATCTGAATCACATAAAGTCAATGATGACTATTTTAGACAAATTATTCAATGAAAAGTTCCAAACAAAAGTTCTAATGAAAGGTTTGAATAAAAATCTTCATATGAAATGTCTAAATAAGGAGTCTTAAAAAACTAAGTCCTTCATGACATTTTTTTGAACAAAATGTTTGATGCAAAAAATCTGAGCAAAAAGTTTGATACAAAACCCTGATAAGTAAATGCTAAATAGATCTTCTAAATAAAATCATCAAACACAAAACAACTGAAGACCAAATACTGATGAATAAATTCCTAACATAAGTTATGAAAAAATTAAGTTCTCATAAAGCAGGCCCAAACAAAATGTCTAAATAAAATACCCATAGATTGAGTCTCAAATAATTTCTCCAAATAAAACTAAGTCCTAAAACCTTCACAGTTTAAAAAACTCCTAAAAGGCATTAGTAAATTAGTCTAAAATGTTCAATTCCATTGTTTGTATTTCCAAGTGTAAATATTAAGGAGCATTTTGATAGAATTTGCACAACTACATAGAGGAAGGGCTCAACAAACAAGTCCAAATCACAAAAAAAGTACATCCCCATTTCTTCAAGAAGAAAAGGGGAATGTTGGGTACAACAATATTCAAGCAAGATTTCTTGATCCACTACATGAGTCCATTGTCTTCAAATGGTTTCAATATTTTGATGACTTATGTCATATGTTCCAAGATCATGAAGTTAAGCTCTATGATATGAAAAAACTAAGGTATGGGTATAATTATCCAACATCAACAAAGAGTTAAAATTTTCATACCAAACCAACCTTATATTACAAAGTGAATGATATTAATAATGAATTAAAAGTAATAGCTAATGCACTTTCATAACCTATTAATTAGATTATCCTATTGGATCCTCAAATGAAGAAGTTTTCATGATTACTTGGACCTCCTCATAAGATATTATATAAATACTTAATTAAAATATCAATCTCTCTCTCCCCAAAAATAGGTTGATATGAATAGGGCACCATCTATTATGTTTTATGTTAATTCATACTACAATTATCATAGATGTGCATGATATTCAATGAATAGTTGCATCAATTTTAAACATAAGATACAATATCTAATCAATGAAAACATTATTCAACTCAATGATATTGGAACAACTACAAATCATTCAAAGATATAACATTATAGGAATATAAAGTTGAAAATATTTTATGATCCCTTTCCAAATCATATGGCACAAGAGACCAACACTAAGCCTCAAGTGCATATGACTTACAATACACCCTCCTCTCATTTATTATGCTTTTATGACTAAAGAGGAGCATCATATCAATAAAATCATTAATAAACTTGATATTAAAAAATTACATATACCTACTATCACTTTCAATAAGCATGATATTGTTGATAATGGGTCAAGTGAAAACAACTACACTATGACACTACTTATTAATCTGGGATACACATGTGAGGACTTGATTAGTACAAAAAATCTAGTCAAAGGAATTGATGGAAAGGGGAAAAAACCAACTTAGGAGAATTGTGCTACACTTATGGTAGGGCATACATCAATTTATGATTACTATTGGTTCTACCCAGTACTTGGGAATTTGACATGCTACTAATATTACCATGGATAGAAACTAATCAAGCATTACTATCTTTAATACATTGATGCATTAAGTACATCTATAATAATAGTATGGTTGCATATCCAAGTATACCATATGAGTGTATGTATATATATATATATATATATATATATATATATATATATATATATATACATACCTTTCCTTAAAAGGTTATTACATAACCAATTATAAATTTGTACAAGTTCATCCTATGAATGTTGTTTATAAACATATAATTGATCTTCCTAGAATAACAGTGCTTTAATGGCCATTATATCATAGATCTATTTGGGTTACATAACATACATTACCTACTTAGTCACATCCTAAGTTAGTTCTCTAGTTTGCATTGTGTGCTCCATTATGAACACAATCTCATCTTCATCATGTCTATAGTGATTCATAGGATTTTATGACTTTTATATCTACATAGGGTGTACATGGTCATATGGGCTATTATGATAATGATGGATATGTCACAACCCAAGATCGTTTCTCAAATTTGAATAAGGATATATGTTTAATTGCATGCCCATGATGAGTAACACTTTCCATTATTTATCCAAGACCTACATGTGTTCATCCCATTGATGGGATCATTGGTTTGTATCAACATAATTCAAAATTTTAAAAATTCAAAAAAAAAAAAATCAGACCTATGTATGGCAAGTTTTGATCTTTTACATGGTTCATTTATGATATATCATATACAAGTTAGATTACATATCTATTTTCTCTATGAACATGTGTTTAATGGTATACTTGATTTAGATTTAGGATATATGAGGTATATATGGTATGGACATTCAGGTGCAAGACATTTCTACATCCAAAGGTTATCTTCTAACATTTGGGAATGCCTACACTACAGGCATCTTGGTACATTTACATAGGTTACATCTTTCAATAACCATTTCATTTATCATATTGAGATACATTTACATGACTTTATCTAATGTCTATTATTTATATTAATTAATCTATGAATATTATACTTTAATATGTGTGACATACATTGATTGTTTAGACTAGTGTTTTTTATTCTATGTGTGTTTGATGTTGTTATACATGGTGTGATCATTGGATATGAATTACATGTGTGAATATTTCTTTGTGTGACTATTACACTATGTGAAATTGGGTTTTATATGTGTGAATCTTTCTCTAAATGACATGATTTTCCATTTTGTGACTCTTACTTTGTATGGCAATGACTCCATATGTGTATGATTCTTACCCTACATGACATTGATCATTTTATGCACGATGATTTATCGATGTGACATTGAGTATTAATTATGTTTTTTTAATTTATAACATTAGGTGTATTCATGTGAGTTTATATGATTGATAGTGTCTATCATAGCCATCACATTGCATGTAATTATGTGTGCATACATCTAGGATTATCTTTTGAGTTTATTAATTAATGATTCATATCACACATTTGTCTCCGTGGGTGAGATTCCATGATATATCATTCATATTTTTTTAATGGTTACTACTTAGTGATTCAATGATCATTATTTTAATAACTATTACTACATGTCTCATTATTATATCTATCTTAACATAAAATTTGTATGCTTTAGGATACATATATCATATATGCTCTATAAATATAATATTTATGTAATGACATAATCTAAGCATGTTAGCAAAAAATTTACATGATTACATATTTTATATATAAAATTATATATATAACCCATTTATTTTGATATGATTGATTCACAAACTATATCCCTCACATCAAAATGGGGCATACAAAGTGGGTTTTTCTTAGAGACTTAATCTTTTATAAATAGATAATTCATATTTTGGATCATGTTATATGACTTAGAATGCACATGTTATCATATTTAATGACATATTATATCATGTCATCCATAAATTGTTACAAATTTATTCAATTTTGCATATATTAGTACAAGATTAACACATAGTGGGGGCATATGTGAGACATTCTACATGATCATGAGTGAAAATTCACAAATATTATCATATTATGGTACATGTTATATGACTTAGAATAAATAGGTTATCATATTGAGTACAAATTATGTCATTAAATTTAAATAGACTTACTTAGGTACACTCAAACATACATAGATTGAATCTATAATTTTTTTGTAGTGGATGATTTTATATTTACTTAGATTTATTGGAACCTACTTTGGGTTCCATTTTCAAAAAAAATTAATGACTAGTGAAATTGAATATATGCCAAACCCAACTTTATCATCACTTCTCCATCTCTAATGAGGGTTAGATCATCTATCTTCTCAACTCAACACTAGCTTCTCCTTTGGGGAATAATCATTCCATTCTTGAATAACTTCATATGGAAGCTTGGTCTGCATACTTATGGGTGTATTCATTGATTTATTTTTCAATATCAAATGTTTCAATTATTAATTCAAATTTTCAAACATGTGTGTACATTAATTTCTACATTTCTTGCTACAAGTTTTTCAAAATTTAATCTCAATATTTAATACATACTTGAGCATGCAAAATGCAATTACATTTAGGTACCAAATTTTTAAATTTATCCTTTTAATATATCATTTTAAATACTAGACTAAAATTGGGGCATCTGAAAGCACATAAATTTGGTATTATACACTTGATAATTTTATTTTTTACTAATCCTTAACTTGTATATCTTGTGCATACATAATTGACTCTTGATCACATTCTCTCCTAGACATGTATCCATCTATGAGCTTGGCCTTCCTAATTTTATGTCATAAACATATATGATTTCCATAATATATGCCTAAATAATTCATTATCCTAAGAATACTTTCATTTGATGTCATATCATTATTTTTTATCTCCTGAATGGCTCTATCCATATTCATACAAATCCAATTACTAGATCCATATGCCTTTTTTAAATCCATCTATGTGATTTTTAATGAATATATTTCAAATTCAAACCTTTACCATGGATTGGCCAACATGATTCACATGTTAGTTCTAATGGAAATCATCCAAAGAATCTCCTATATATACACATCAAGTATAGGCTTATTCCTATCTAGAACATATATAGTAAGCATAGAATACCTCACTTGCACACTGAAAAATAAATTTATGCATCCTTGAGGCACTACACTAAAGCATCCAAACTAAAAAATCCTTAAAGGAACAACATTTAAGCTAATTTTTAATATTATTTCAAGGTCAAATCACAAGTTTTCAAGTTTCAAATGCCACATAGGTTGCATTGTATACTCGTATATCATGATTGAGCACATACATAGTTCAGTGAGAGAACTACTTATAGTTTTAAACATTTTTTATAGTATTAGAACATAGGAAGTTCTCAACCACTAGGAAGGAGGTGGTTTAGATCATCTCAACCCATCCTATATAACCCATTTTAACAAGTGAAGAATTTTTTCAAAGTGGATATAGAGTTTCAAGTTAAAATAATAAAAAAATGGATCTACGAATAGGGTGAAGGCTCTAAAATTGCATAGCAACCCTCTTAATAGGAAAATCTAGTGACATAGGGCATAAAATAATATTAAAAACACATCAAGTCATTTTGTCATGAAATAGACAAATTTAGCTACCATACACGTGTTTTTCTAGATCAACTTAGGAAGGTCAGGATAACAATTCTCCTAATCTAAGCAACCACATACCCATTTAAAATATTGACATTGATTGTACACTATCATAAACCCAAGAAACTAATAAAAATATAAGTATCATATCATCTTAGTCATTTATATAAATAGAACATGCAATAAATTAGTGTTAGTTTCTTTTTTACATTTAGATCTATGTAATTTAGATATAATTTGTACAATATAAACTATTGAAATATTTTTTATTATTTATACCACTAAATCCAAAATAAGTTAAAACACATACATACATTTTAATAATATTCTACTTTATTTTTAATATATATATATATATATATTCTACCAAGTTTAGAGACAAGGAATATTTGGATAAAATTTGAGCTAGGAAAAATCCTTGATAAAACTATAATGGAAATCAACCCTATAAAATTATCAGCCATTTCATTGCTTGAAAGTGATTACTATGAAATAAATTACATTTAATTGTGATGGATTCACATTGATTCAATGATATTTAGATATATGCATCCCATGCCTATTTATAATCCCTTCAACTAAATAACTTCTCAAATGCTTTGTAGAGAAATCTTGAAGGAGGAGAATGCAATAAACATTGGTGTTTTGGAGATTTTAATAGCTCACATTGGGTGGATGTTAGTTAATTTTATTTTATTTTTTACTTGTAGATATATCAATAAATACTTCTCTAATTTCCATCATGATCTCATAAACTCACATATTACAGTGTTTGTGTGTCTCTAATTTTGGTGAATTTTCTTATTTATGGATAAACAATAATTCATCATGTAATTAAAATATTACCAACATATTACATGATGTTTCCTCTCTTTGAGTCATATTAAAATTTGGCTACCATGTAACAAATAATATATCTGAATTTACTTTTTTTGTTTCCCTTAGTTTTATTTGATATATTTTTTATTTTCCATTAATTTTATTTGATAGTTAATATAAATGATTAAAGATATTTAATATGTAATTATGGACCTGATTAATAATAAAAATATTTGGACACATTCACAATTATTTTATTTTTGATGTAAATATTTGTATGCCTAAATTTTCCATGCTTTTGGGCAACTAAATAAGGTGTGTTATTAGTAGCCTTTTTCAATTAGGCAAATCTAGCCAACCCCTTTTGATATGTAATATTAATTAATTATTATAATTGGTTAATTTCATTTTATTTTCCTATAAAACATAAAATGAATATTTGAATGTTACATCATGGTCAAACAACACTCAAGTGAAAAAATACATCAAGATTGTCGATTTTATCATAGAACTTATTCAAGTAAATAATTAGTTTTATAAGTAATTATTATTTTAAGTTTATTTATGATATTTATTTTATTTCATTAAATTACATACTCTAAACACATACATTTTGCATTAGACACTTTGGCAACATCAACTTTTTCATAATTTGACATACTTAGAATTTGTGTACACATCTGACTTTTGTGCACATTTTTTCATATTTGTCTACCCACTTGTTGTCTTGGTCAAACCAATTTATATATAAACATATTTAGGATCCCCATTTTTTTAAATAACCTTCCATAATCTTAAAAATATTGTATTTATGTCTCATATCACTAAATTTATCTACCATGACACTACTGATAATAGTTAGGCATTTAGGGTTTACCACATGTATCTTTCATTGTTAGTAGTGTTCATAAACACTCAACATATGTTTTTTAAATTTTAAATTCTTTATTATTTCAATACATACATGTTTTATGGGTTGTCTATAGTGGGAAATATCAAAGATCCACCTAAAAATACAAATTGATCTTAAGGTTATCATATATATATATATATATATATATATATATATATATATATATATATATATATATATATATATATATATATATATATATATATATATATATATATATATATATATATATATATCCCTCAAAAGAGAAGACATAGAGGCAAGTCCTTTTTATCTTGGTAAGTCCTAAAAAAATTATAAATAAATTAGTATTCTCTTGAAACTTTATCATACATATATGAATATCCCTCAAAAGATAAGTCTTAGAGCTAATTCTAAATACACATACAAATCAAAGTTGTATGGTGTCAAGTATTTAAAATCAATCATTGCATTGCATTATATAAGGATCATAATGGTGCACACACACACACACACACCCATAGGTTGGATATATACATGCATTTTTATCCCTCTTTGGAGTATTGAAATGTTTGTAATAATTACTCACTTAGCAGGGAGTGGTTTTGATCATCTAACCCAACATATTAATGTATTTTTTAATGGTAATATTGTGTTTGAAAGTGAGATGTGGGATTCAAAAGAAGGAGAAGATAAAAATATATTAGCACAAATGAAAAAAGTATAACATGAACACGTGAGTTATATATAGGCATAAGCATAATGGCATGAGGTGTTATAGACTACATAGTCAAAAGGAATATTACAAGTAAAGCTTAGATACTATCAATCATTGTAGTGTCTCAATTTTTGCAGTAACATTCATGCAATATTTGAGATCATATTTCCTTATCTAAGTGGTTAAAAATTAGATGCAAATATTTTTTATAAATAGTGAAAAACACAATATGAAATATAATATCATAATAATCTAAGTACCTCTTATCCATAGTGCTTTATCTATTTCTAATTATCAAATTATAATATCAATATACCATTTTACATTCAAATTTTGTATTGTTATTGTCCTATTTTAGATAATCCAAATATTTCAAATTACATACTATTTTACAACACATTAATCCAAAAAAAATTAAAAATGTTGGTGAACCCGATAATTGACTTGAGCACAAAACATACCATAGGACTAGGCTTTGAAATTGTAATGGAAGATAAATAAAATGTTGGTGCCCGTAAAGTAAATTAATATACCTATTTTCATGTTCATTTTGATGATATATATTAGTATCAACTTATAAAATATCTTAAAATGTGTCCACAATATGGTTGATACATTATTACATGTAGTTAAAGATGAAAATAAAGGAACCCGCATTTAAAGAATGAAATATTGAAGTTTTAAATTACACAAAACCACCTTTTAGTGGCACGTGTTTTTAAATTGGTGTTCATACTATTATTCCTACTACTACCATTCATGTGTGTCTACACATATGGATACATGAGTGATGCCTACACCTAGTGTGTGGGAAACACAACTTAATACTCATATTTCTATTTTTATCCCTGCACAACATACTTTTGTGTCTCCTAGGATTCATAATCATGATACCACATATTTTTAATCAATGTCATCTATATACTAATTAAGATCTTGTAAAAAATATTCTTGATCTTCAAGCCAATGTTTCCCAAATGGAACAAGGTTATCATAGAGAAAGTTATTTGATGAATTCTCAAACATTATTATACAACCTATTGGCCCCAAATATTCCCATTTATCATTTTCCTACAATATTATTATACCTAAGCTTAAATCATATGATGTTAAATTTGATCCATATTAAAATAATATATCCTTCAATGTAACATGTTTATATTATTACTCTAATGATAAGTTACTAGCAATTTGTTTTCCTATGAGCCTTAAGGAATGTGCCTTAGAATGGTTTTATGACCTTCCTTTACCATCATTACATGATCTAAATCCTTTGTTTGACCAATTCATAACTCAATTTTATATCAATATTAGTGAGAATATCTCCTATGCTCAAATTTTAAAACTAAAGCAAGGACCAAATAAGCCCATTAGCTACTATTTCTTCATTATATGACTATTTTCAAAAATGATAAATCATATGGCTGATAATGAATTTTAATGAATATTCAAGAAAATATTTCATTCAAATATCTATTATTATATTATGTTTAAAATCTTCCAATCATATGATGATGTGTTATATAGTTAAATAATGTGAGGTTAAGTTGATTTCCATGAAAAATCTAAAGTATGGGGCTAAACCTCCCACATTTTCAGATTCCAAGTTTCAAATAAAACCAATTTTAAATTCCAAGGCTAAAAATATTAATAATGAGGTTAAAACAATAGTTAATATGTTTTCAAAACCTCCTAATATGATCTCCTAATATGATTGTTGCTTCATCTCCTCAAAGGGGGCAATTTTCATGCTTATCAGAACCTCCTCATAAGGTCTTAAAATTTATATTTGAGTGTAATATTATATCTCTCCCTTTT
Organism: Torreya grandis; assembly: GCA_037957365.1. NCBI lineage: Eukaryota > Viridiplantae > Streptophyta > Pinopsida > Cupressales > Taxaceae > Torreya > Torreya grandis. The sequence continues at coordinate 185,933 of JARHVA010004123.1, forward strand.
ATAATGAAATTTTATATGGTAAATACACAACATAATGGGTTGAATATTAAGGAATATAATGATTCACAAAGATATTCATTATATTCATCTAATAAATGTTATGGTTTGATACATAAGATAAAATATTTAATTGATAACAACACTATTGATATCAATGATGTTAATACACATATGAATGATTCAGTTGCATAAAGTCATGCATATCTCAATATATTTTTTGGATCCATATCCAAAACATGCATCACAATAATCCAAGACTAATCATGAGGTATATATAATTTACAATGTGCATCCTCTTCTAATTTTTTATGCTTGTAAAACTAAATAGGGTCATCCTATAGATAGTCATATTGGTACATTTAGAGAAACATAATTAAAATGACCTAAAATAACATTTGATGACCATGATATTATTTATTATGAATCTAATAATTCACATTTATTCATATGTGCTTTCACTGATTTGTGTCTTATACACAGTGTTACGGTGGATAATGGATCAAGCGAAAACATATGAACTATGAAATTATTTGGTATTCTTGGGAACATACATATAGACTTGATTGATATTACTACTAGGTTAAGAAAATTGATGGAAAATAATAAGCCACTTTTGGGGGAATTTTATTACTGCATATGGTAGGGCCTAGAACTATTGCTACTTGGTTCTTATTTTTCCCATACTATGGAATTAGACATGATATTAACATGTCCATAGATACATGGCAAACATGTAATCCCATATATTTTGCATCTATTCTTTAAGTAAGTGTGTGTGTGTGTGTGTGTGTGTGTGTGTGTGTGTGTGTGTGTGTGTGTGTGTGTGTGTGTGTGTGTGTGTGTGTGTGTGTGTGTGTGTGTGTGTGTGTGTGTGTGTGTGTGTGTGTGTGTGTGTGTGTATTTGTGTGTGTGTGTGTGTGTGTGTGTGTGTGTGTGAATTAAGTGGTCATAGTTCTAAGTATTTCATATGAGTAGCCCATTTAGTTTGAAACATTTATTTTTCCATCTCCACAACAACCTATTGTATAATATGTACATGTCCATCCTATGAATTAAAATTAGAGACATGTTATTGATCTTCCTCAAAGATCACCTCTTAAATTTCCATTACATCAAAAATCTATTAGAGTTCAACATACAATACTTAGTTTATGATGTCCCAATATAGTTTTACAAAAATAATATATGCATGTTTCACAATGAACATGAAAAATGTATCCTAACATATAATAAATTCCACAAGTTACTATGCATACTAAGACCACATAACATGAACATGATCTTGTTGAGTAACATGATGATGATAAATATTTAATAATGCATGATCACTTCTCTAATTTAGACAATGATGCATATGTTACTCCTTTCCCATAATGTTTTACATTTACACTGATTGATCCTAAACATTCACGTGATGATCCCATTGATCAAAACATATATTTCTTAGGATAGTTTATATATTCAAAAACTTCCAAGAATTAATTATGAAATATTAAAAATACAAAACTAGGACCCACATGACATGTTTTTCTAGTATACATGATTGATTAATGTTATTCATCATATACATGGTGAATTATATATTTATTTTCTATACACATTATTTTCATAATATACATGAATGGGATGCAGAACATAAAAGTTACATATGATATATGGACATACAAATGCATGATATTATTACCCCTAGGGGAAGTCTTTCTACATTGGGGGAATCTTTTCACGCTTATCAGATTCTATATTTATATATTGATCCATTGATCATATTGAACTATTTCACATGACTTTCTATTATACTTTCAAGATTGTTATTTCTTATGGATATTTTGTTTTTCTAGATGATGGCATAAATTTACTATGTAGACTAACATTTCATCTTGTGTGTGCTTGATATTGATGATTATGACATTGTGTGGTCAATGATATGTGATGCATTATGTTTTTTATGAGTACATTGACTATGTCTTGTCACATCATATGTCATAATGTGTAATATGATCTCTAATTTGGGTCATGGTCATGGTGTGAATGTGTTAATTCAGAGCCAATTCATGTTTTGGTTGCTTGTGTGTTTCATGATCATGATATTATGTGTGTGTGTGTGCAGTTACATATATTATTATTTTTTAGGTTAGATCCATGATTTTGATCATCATGATTCTATTATGCGTGATTCCATGAATTATAGCATGCAGCTAATTTTATGATTATTATTGCATGTTTAATTGATATATCTACTTGACATTACATTTTTATGCCCGTTAGATTGGATTACATGTTTCATACATGATTGAATGATAAAATTTTTTGAAGATGACATATTTTATCATGTTTGTATATATAGTTTAAATTAATAAATTTTATACATAACCCATGGTGCATAAAAATCTTTATTTTGAGATTATTGACTTGTATACTTCATCCCTCATATCAAAAGGGGGCATATGGTGGGTTTATTTTATAGATTCAGTCCATGATAGACAAATAGTTCACACTTTGGATCAGATTAAGTCATTAAAATGAGATAGATTGAGAAGATTGAGATATATGTGAGAAATATATGTGGCATTCTATATGATTCTATGAACAACTGGGATATTCTATGAAATTTTGAGATGGATTCTATGGATCAAATTAATAAATATTTATTAAATTTATAATATTTAGGAACATTCTATAACACTATAACTAATATATTATGCAAGTCTATATCACTTTAAGGTACAATTGAATCATATTTAGGGCATGAATATTATTCATATCAAAAAAATTATATTTATATATTGTAGATTGATGGGTAAAGATGGTACTATGTAATCACATTGGATCTATAGTCAATCTACACTAGTTTATCATTTTATATATGAACTTGTTTTAGAGTTCCATTTTGACATATGAACCTATTTCAAGTTCCACCTTTACATGTGAACTTGGTTTCAAGGTTCCAAAAATAGAACTATTGTGATATTTGGGGCAATGAAGTTGAATATTTTGCATCACTAAACTTATAGCACTTCTTTTTCTAATGGTGGTTGAATAAGTAACACTCTTAAATAATTGTTTCAATTTTTACATTTCCTTGGTACATAATTACCCCATAACCTTCTCCAGGAAAGTTCAAAAAGTGACAACATGGTTCATATACCTTTATGTGTATTCAATGCTCTCTCATGTGTTTTAATTATCTAGATTATTTCATATATTATATCATGAATGGACATTGTTATATACATGTTTCCTTGTAGGTTTTGCATGGATAAAATGGGACATTTTAGGCATACATATCAAAACCAATTGCAATTAGTCATTGGTATTGGATTTTTTCTTTTATATTTTTAATTTTCATTCAATACTAGACTAAAAGGGGGGAATTTGTAGACACCTAAATTTGGTATTTTACATTATGGAAACATCAAATTCCACACACTTCTACATAATTAAAATTTAGATACACATTTGACTCTTGTGTACACTTTCCCCTATCTATCTACTAATTTGTTATCATTTCAAGACTAATTTAATAGATATACATATTTAAGATCACCTTATACTTTAAAAGAAACTACCATAATACTAAATATACTATCTCCATATATCATATTTATTATTTTTGCTCTCATGAAAATAAGATAAATAGTCAAATAGTTGTATTTTATGGTAATTATCTACCTCTATTGGTAGTGTCTAGGAGCACTCAATAGATATTTTTCAAATTGGGAAGTATTTATTAGTCAACCTACACACTTTTCATGTGTCAATAATATCTAAATACCCCTTAAATTATTAATCCTATGTCCAAGTCTAGATAAACACGTAGGTCAAAATTTTCAAGATGCCAAGTTTTGAAGTCCAAACATTGGACTACATTCTAGAATGGTCATGATTATGCACATATACACATAGGTGGGAGAACCACATGTGGTTTAAGCCTTATTAAGAGTACTAGAATGTATAAAATACTTAATCACATAACTAGGAGTGGTTGAATGATCATGATTGTGCACATATATACCTAGGTGGGAGAACTACATTTGTCTTGAGCCTTCTTAAGAGTATTAGAATGTATAAAATCATTAGTCACATAACTAAGAGTGGTTGGGGTTTTCCAAACTAACATAAATAGCCTTATTTTAATTTTTATATTGTGTTCAAATTGATATTAGGGCTTTATATTAAGGAGAAGGAAAATAGTGATCAATACACAAAATTGAAGGTGAGTGCACACACAAGAGGTAGCTATAAGTGTATGTGCAATAGTCTAAGGCATCACAAAACTAAATAGTCAATAGGAATAATATTGAAAAATATTGGATAGTACCATTTTCTATATGGATTTAAGTTTTAATAAAAGCATCCATATAAGGTTTGATCTTTTATTTCTTGATCTGAGTGGACATAAAGCAAACATAGAGAGTTTTCAAGAATAGTGATGAACACAATGAGCAACATAATATAATAATAAGCTAAGTACTTATATTCCATATTAATTTATAAATTTATAATTATCAATATACCCTTTTACAATTATATTTGTAATGATTATTTACCTATTTTACATAATCTAGGAATTTCAAGTTTTACAATATCTCATGACACATTAACTTAAAATAAATAAACCATATACATGAAAATCTCATCATTTTTTGAATTAATTTACGTCTTTTGAATTCAAGGTTAACATTGATATTATTATTTTTTCATTTTTTTACTAATTTATTTCCTTCAATTCAGGGTTAGCATTGTTGTTTTTCAACATAAATGTTGAGGAATATGATTATCTATCTAAAGTGGAATCCTCATAAGAATTCATTGTCATAAATAGATGCCTAATCAATATTGGTGTCTCTATTACTTTTTTGGTATTTAATATTAAATCCTTGTGATCTCTTAAAATGTATTTCTTATTATTTGGTGATTATAAATAAGCTAGTGTGCATTTCTTATTAGTTGGTGATTATAAATAATCTAGTGTACATTTAAATGAATTTTGTTTCATCGATTATTCATTTTAACATGATTTATGGGTGTATTAATGACTTCTATCCAATACACAAGGGTGATTATTTTTTTATTTGATACATTAAGCTCAAGTTTTACAAGGATCTGAAAACCATAGTTCATTATAATATAGTAGATGGAAAAGAAAGGAACACGGCCCACAGCCTAAAATACACATTTCCTTAGTAAAATATTCACAAAAATAAATAAATAAAACTAACCAAACATATAACTTAGCTAATTGATTCTCCTCCCTACTACCTCCCATTAGGTTCTTCATATTGTTTTTCATTCCTCTCATTTTAGGTCTATGTCATCCTCCTATGTTCTTGCTCTATCCCACCATACCTCTAGTTTTGTCACTCTTAGTGTTATGATCCCATGAGGTACTGGTACTAACCTCTTTGCCTTTGGGGGTAACCTTACCCCACCTATCATTTATTGATCCCCAGTGCCCTCCCTTAAGTCATCAATTTATTATTTTAGCTTGCTCTATGCATCCATATACATAACCATATGTCTACCCAATCTCTAGAGGTTTTCATGAAGCCTTGATAACCTCTGTTTGATTCTCTCTGGAAGTTTGATGGTTTCCTCATGCCTCCTCCAAACTTTAGCCACCCTAAGTTCATGAAGCTCAAAATTGGGGTTTTCAATATATTATTGGAATTGGAGGATTCTATTGGCCTTTTTATCGGTGCTTTTATAAGGGGGAGAAGGATCATGAGCCTTTCTCTTTTCCTTCTTACCTCCCTCCCATGAGGTTAGGTGGGTGGAAGGAGAGGCATCACTTGTTCTTGCCCCCTATAGAGAGGCCTTTTTTAGGGGTTTCCTCTCTGCTACTTTTTATTAGGTAAATCCCTTAATTCTCATGGGGGTTATCCATTATGTGAGAAGAAGGATAAGCCATTGATGGATAATGTCCATTGAGGGTCATTCTTAAAATCCTAGGAAAGTTGCTTCAAGGGACATGAGAAAATAATAGGGAAGGCTTATCCTATTACCTTTTAAATGGTTCAATAGTGAAAAGTGATGCAATAAAATTTGTGTAAATTTACCTTTAAGAGTGAGATTTGCATTACCTAAAGGAATATTTTTGGCCATTTTTGTGGAAGGTTAGATGGAGGAAAACCCTTCTTTCTTATGTGGTATATTGTGTTGGATTGGAAAAAGGTTTGCATAAGTTCTTGCTTGCACCATCGCAAATCATACCAATCAATTCTCCTATAAGTTCCTCATAGATAGTCACCATGGCCCTCATGAAAGTTAATTTCCTCTACTTCTAACTAACTGTGAAGTCTCTAGCAAGGATCTCATTGTGACCCTTGATCCTAAGCATGAATTTTGTAAGGCCTCCCCTCCAAATCTTTCTCCATACTTTATGATTAGTATTTATTTATGTATAAGAGATATTATTTCATTAGTCCATATCTCCCCCCATGAAATTTTTATTACTTATGAAATTATGTTTCAAGTCATTGGCAAAGTATCTGAACACAATTCTAATTTTTTTTTTAAATCCCATGCGATATGTTTTTTTGAAATGGGGTTCACAATCCACACAGGGGTGATTATTAATTTAGAAAAGGATTTTAAATATTTGAAAAAAAACATTTAAAAATGAATGCAGAAAGCCATAAATAGGCTTTACAAATACCAACCATTTCAAATAGACATGTAGTGACACATCTAGAAACATATTAACCTTAAAAAAATACATTATTAAGTAGGCCTTATGTTGCTTGGGTATTATTTTATTTTATTAAGTTCAAATGTATTTAATTTTACCATAATATTTAAGATTAATCATCTTTATGTTTATCAAAATACATAAGTTTTATTAGTTCCATATTATTTTCCTACATATTTAAATTAGTTGATTTAGCTTGTGTAGCTTAGTTCATAATACTTTCATGTAAACTTACATTTGTGATCACGTCATCTAGCTATTGCATTTTATTTTTTAATTACTAGCATACAACATTTAAGGATATATATATATATATATATATATATATATATATACATATATATATATACATATATATATATATATACATATATATATACATATATATATATATACATATATATATATATATACATATATATATATATACATATATATATATATATATACATATATATATATATATATACAATTTTGACATAACGAAAATCAAGTAGTAGTATAGAAAGAACCTGATGATCAATAAATTATTCTAAGTTTAAGCATAAGTTATGTCATGAAAATATCTATAGATATATTCTTATGACCCATATCTATTAATATATTATAATATTTTTTATCTTCTTCAAAATCCTTTCTTATTGACATAAAATTCCTTGTCCCAATGTTTTTATCACCATGTTAGGATTTACTTCCATGATATAACTTCTCCAATTAAACATTTGTTATAGTTGCAAAACCACATGGAAGGGATATTGTAAATAATCATCTCTATGAATCTATATGAAACCTTTTCCATTTATTACTAAATATAGACACCTAAAAATGGTCCTTCTCCATTTATTAATCATAAAATTGTGTTAGTCTAGGGTACTTATGTATTTTTGGTTTATTGCTCTAAATTAGACTTTACTAGTGCATTTTTTGTTTTTCATCATGTCTCCCCTTTTTATCTTATCTTTTTCTCTCACCTCATGTTTTTTGGTCCTATGGTGGGTTATATAAAAATGCATTCACTATTTTTTTGGGGCATAGAAATGTAGTGAGTGTGTTTCTATGGGTATTTTTTCCTAGGTCCATTAAGGTACACCATGTGTTTTGGTCCCATGTTGTTTTCTTATTTTACCATTTAATGTTGATTTGCATGACAATTGGTTCTTAATTTAAATTCAAGTTTTCCATAAATGCACATATATCTTAGTGCATTTAGGAATCAAGTAGATAGATTATTGAATGAGTATCTAGAATTTATTGTCACTATGATTTATTAAGCATTTATAAGAATTATGTAAAAATTAAGAAGTCGTTTAAAGAACATTCATAGTAGAACTATAGTTCATATTAACAACACATTAAATTACACTAATTTTCCTAGATAAATAATTATTACATTTATTTATTTTATTTTATTTAGTATTACTCATCATTATGGGGCCAAAATAATATTAATCAATCTCTATGTTTTGTGGTGCAATGAAGTCCACAAAATACATAGTTTTCCTTATAATTTTCAAGTTAGCTACCCATTTAGGGTTTGGAGAATAAATGTGATTTCCCATTAATCAACATTAAGTTTTTCAAAACTAAGTGATGTTTTTGGAGCTTTGGTTCTGACAAACACAATCATTAAAAACTTTTTTACATACCTAATACTTCTTAAAACTACACTCTCTTTATGGTAGATATAAATTGAACTTGATCCTTTAGACAAGCTTTTGTTAGGCAAGAGTTTTTTGTGTTCTCTTTATCTTTCCAAAAACCCCTAATTTAAGTTTTTATACTTTAACAAATATCTAAAAATCTCCTTAAAATCAAGATATTTTTCTAAATCTTCTATTTATTATTTATTGTTGTGGTTTTCAATAATTAATTAGATATCATTTACTTTTTTATATTTATTTATACCAAATTAATTGTTTATATATATATATATACACATATACATACATATATATATACACATATACATACATATATATATATATATACATATATATATATATACATATATATATATATATATATACATATATATACATATATATATATACATATATATATATATATACATATACATATATACATATACATATACATATAAATATATATATATATACATATATATATATATACATATATATATATATACATATACATATACATATATATATATACATATATATATATATATACAAATATATATATATACATATATATACATATGTATGTATGTATGTATGTATGTATGTTTCAATTTACTTGAAATCCATTTATTCATGATATATTTTTGTGATCCCATGCTCTCATTAATTTTGAATACTTTGCTTATATATATATATATATATATATATATATATATATATATATATATATATATATATATATAATTTTATTAGGGTTAATAATTTTGCATGTTCATCTAGGGTCTCATAAATCCTTAATTTGTTATTAATTTCTTCATAGTGTTATATCTCACTCACTAATATTGATTATAAACCATTGGTTGACTTTGTTTGAAAAACATTTAAGCCTTGGGTGCATATGTGATGTGTTTTCACTCTCATAGCTATTTTTCATAATTTATAATATTATCATAATTTATTAGATTTGATAATTTTAGGTTCAATTAAAAATTTATTCATTACTTTTTTCAAATCAATATATATTATGATTTAATAATTAAAAAATCAATATTATGAATGCACCTAATGTTGCCTCAAAAGTTACAAAATTTATTTCTAAAGATTTACCTTCTTCAAATGATAATGTTTTATATGGATATCAAATTTAAAATGCGTATGAATATGTGAATATTATTGCGATTAGGAAGTTCCATTAGTGGAAAAAAATGGGATGATAATATTCATATTATTAAATAATATGTTTTGGATAATCATGCTGAGATACATAAAATCATAAATAAATTGAAAGAAGTTACTTGTCAAAATATACCTTCTCAATAAGTCACTTCATTTCTCAAGTTTATACTATTGCTAAAATTATTCATGTAAGCACCTAATTTTGGTTTGGGAATAGTTTTAGATGTCAATTTGAATTGATTTAGTGTCCTTGTGTATGTGTAAATTATCAATCCTAATTAGGCTCTTATCATCACAAGTTGTCTCTATGTTGGGCTATGATATATCCCTCTTAATTTTTTCACTCTCCTAACTATTTTCCATATTTCCATTTATGATGTCTATTTTTTTATCTATATTTCTATGAGTGCATTAGTATGCTTCTAGTTAACTAGGAGTCTAATACAACCTCTCCTAACAATTTTCAATTTTTCCCTCTATGATGTCTATTTTTTTCAACAAGTGTAGTAGTATGATTATAGTTAAACATGAGTGTAGTAAAACACTCCTATTTTTCCTAAATCCTTGTCCCTTTGTTCATGGGATATTTTTCCCCCTTTCCTCATCTTTCCCTAGGGTTCGTGCCTATTTTTTTGTCTTGTGTACCAATAAGGTCGTGATTTTAATTTTGGAAGTTTATATATACACAGATGATTTAGTGAATATAATACAAGTGAACAAGTTCTAAGAATATGAATTGAAATAAATAGTTATAAGAAAAGGTAAAGAGTGATAAGAAGTATATCATCTGATTTGTAATGGCATAAATTTTTATGGAGTCATAATATTGCATTATTTATAATTATTTATGCATTAAAATTTTATATAAGGATTAAGGGTTCATCACCATAATTATTTACTAAATTAAATAGAGTTTCAATTTTAAAAGTTTTCAAATAATGGAGTTTTCTTGAGGTAGGTCCCCTAATTGACTACCCCTTTTTTAAGGTCTTGCAAGGTTTTGTGAGTTGATTATGGTTTCAATGAAGGAGGTGAATTTTTGGGTGATGCATACTTAATTATTAAAAAAAGTGAGATTTTAGATCCCATAATTAAATGATTAGAGTCATTAATTTTATTTTTGGAAAGGACACACTCTACAAGATCATACCAGTGTATACCTAGTTATTTTTGGGTCAAAGCATTTTACTCCTATTAAATAGATTGAAGGTATCTATTTATTAAAAAAATATAGGTTATTTTCACCTTGGTTCATATACCTATGTGCACCTAATTTAATCCTTAAGTATTTAATATACAAATTTATGATAATTAAATATTATTTTTAAAACTTGTTTGTGATCAAATTTTCACCCTAGCTTTGATAAAGATGAAAGAGAAATAAATGAGGCCTTTCAAATAAGAAAAAACTTGTAAAAGGAGGTTTACTCTCCTCACTTATGGATCTAAAACATCAAGAGCTATTTCCCTTTACAGTTTATAAATTAATTTAATTTTAACAACTTTTACATGTATCATATCTATGTGAATGAAAAAAACAACTATGTCTATGTGATTTATTAATTATCTCTAACACCATAGACACTTGCTCACTCAATGAAAAATTCTAACCTAGTACTAAAACTAGGTTAAAATATGACACTATAGATCTATAATCTAAATCACTCTATCAATGAAATGAACCACACATTAAACCATATGTATAGAATAATTTTATATTGCAATAATATCATGAAGCTTACAAGGAACTCACTTTAAACATTACTCTTATTAGACCATAATTTTGAATAACACTAAAAATAACACAAAGGAATTGCCATTATAGAGATTTAAATGGAATCAAAACACATACATAACTACTCCCATTTCAAAAAATCACCAAAATTTGAACCTTAATGGATTCCTTCACATTTACTTATGCAATTTATCAACTACCAACATATGAAATTCCCATTGAAATAAATAACTTAGATTTTTATAAGTGAATTACTTATTTAACATAATTAATACATAACTTGGACAACACATGTTATTCCTAAAACATCAATTGATTTACAATGTGTATTACTTGAACTTAAATAAATCACTTAAAATTTTAACTAAGAAATATAAGACTTGAACAACAAAGAATTAATGCATGATATTATGCTATGAAAATCATAATTATCACAAAACATAGAGTAAATTATTTAATAAAAGGTTGATTAAATAATAAATACTATTTACTTACTATCTATTTGGAATATTTCAACATTCACTAATATAATTTATGAAATACATTGAAAATAAATTTATAAAACACTTTCTACACAAATTGAAATAGACTATGTGACTGATACTTATGAAAAACTTCAATTCTTACATGGAAATTTCATTAATAATCTACTAAACTTTTAATAATGACCATAATAAATAAGTGATATAATGTCACAAGTTAAACAAACAAATATGTAACATGGAATAATCTAAACTCAATATCATAAGGCATAGTACAAGGAATTTTTATAATCTCTCCATAATCCACACTACACATTGGGTTGTGGATCAATGACCATTTCCTAGTCTTGTGAGACCTCAAAATTCAATGAGATTTTATATGATTTATAAATATTCTTCATTACCTAGAGAAACAATAAAATTACTTAATAGTTTATGATTCTTAACAAAGAAAACACAAGGCACATAATACAATGAGGAATTCTCTAGAGCAAAATCATTCCAACCTAGGACAAAATATCAAAATGAAGGCAATATTAATCAACATATAGAAACAACTACCTTTTTTTCTTAGAGGAGAATAAGATCATATTTAAGATAATGGATAGATCTTATGAAATATTATAGCAGATTAAAACATTTATTAGAAAAACCAATTGTAATGGAAGATGCAATATGTAGGTCCATATAATAAAAGGATACTCTATTGAAGTTTTAGAGAATGAATAATGTAAGTTATATCAACTAATAAGTGGAAGTAGTAATAACATAGATGAAAATAAGACTAAGAATTAAATATTTTAGTCACATAGTCATCACATATAATCATGGCCATTCCACCTTAATATTTCATCACAATAAAATCTTGGAGCATTTCAGACTACTTTCATCTGATGATAATAAGCATCTCATGAAGGCCAATTCAATTCCAACATTTAAAATCACTTTTGAATCAATGACTTCCTTGAATAAGTGTGTAGACATCAAACCCAAACATGAGTCATTTATTGATTATATGTTAATCCTCTCCAAATTTATAATTGTGTAGATATTAGGACAAGATTTTTGTTGCTTCAAACTAAATTAAAAATGGGCTCCTAGATAAAAGGATATGGGAAAATATATTTTCCCTCCATGTAGTGTTGGAAATATTGTCATTAATGTCAAAGGTCTAGCATTATTGGTGATAAAGGCCCCATTGCATTTAATGGTGTTTTTAATATTCATATCTTGGCTAATGTGTGTTAATATTTATTTAATATTAATGAATATATTTTTGGTTGCATATAAGTCAAAAGAGGGCCCATGGAGAATTCAAAGAGTCATGGGGTAAAATATGAAAGAGGAATGGGATACATTTTCTCATGAAGAGTCATCTTGAGGAATTCCAAGAGTCACCATGTGAAGACAAAAGAGGTATGGCACATTTTTCCATGAAGGGACACTTTAAGAAATATGAAAATTTTCCAAGATAAAGACAAAAGAGGAAAGGATGATTTTTCTTATGAAGGGTCACCATATGAATTTTCAAATACAAGGATATGAAGGGTCATGCAAGATTGGCACCATTTTCTATGAAGATTGAAGAGTCACAAAGGGTGAATGTCAAAGGTATTTTGGAAAGCTATAAATAAAGGCTTGAGAATCCATTTGTAATATGCAAGAGAGTGCATGGTTTGTATTTGTTTTCAAAGAGAGAAAAGAAGGAGATATTATAGAGTTGTATCATTTGTTTAGTAAGCAACATTGAGAGATAGTTGTGTTTTATACATAAGAGGGGTTGGTGCTCCTATGGGTTGGTACCCACAAATATTTATTGTGTTGATGCTCAGCAAAAGGGTTGGTTCTCCTGCAAGTTGGTGCTTGTGAACTTTGTATTTTGATTTGGTTCTTATTCATATACTTAATTTTTATTCATGGTTTCTCTCTCTCTCTCTCTCTCTCTCTCTCTCTCTCTCTCTCTCTCTCTCTCTCTCTCTCTCTCTCTCTCTCTCTCTCTCTCTCTCTCTCTCTCTCTCACACACACACACACACACACACACACATGTGGTATGGTGCAAATTATTGTTTCAATTTTATTGTATATCTTGAATGTGTGATTAAGTGGTTAAATAAAAGGAATTTGATTAAGTAAAAAGATATATAATATATTGATTCACCCCCCTCTCAGTATATTTCATGTTTAACAATTGGTATCAGAGCAGGTTCCGTTTTAAAAAGTTTTATAGCTTGAAGGTAGATTGATAAAGCATGATGGCTGGATCACATGAAGGATTTTTTACAAATAAGACACCTTTGTTTGATGGGATGAATTATTTTTTTTGGAGCATAAGGATGAAGACTTATTTTATGGCCCTTGGATTCAACATATGGCAAGCAGTGGTGGAGGAATATGAAGAGACACAGACACTTGTAACTACTCTAGTATAAAAGAAGACAAGTGAAAATAATGCTAAAGCTTTAAATGCTATTTTATATGGTATATGTGAATCAAAATTTGTAAAATTTATGAAATGTAAATCTACTCATGAAACTTGGGTAAAACTTGAGAATATTTACAAAGGTGATGGAAAGGTTCAGTAAGCTAAGCTTTAGACTTTTAGAAGATAGTTTGAGAGTTTGAAGATGGAAGAAGAAGAAAATATAGCAATTTATCTTTTGTGAGTTGATCAAATAGTTAATAATATTCAAGGTCTTGGAGAAAATTTAGAAGAATCAATTGTGATTCAAAAAATTTGAGATCTCTACCATTTATATATGATGCAAAAGTTTTGGCAATTGAAGAGATGAAGAATTTAGTGAAGCTCAAGATGGATGAGCTTCATGTTATTCTTACAGCATATGAGATGTGCACTGAATAAGATAAACCCTCAAAAAGAGAAGGTAATTTCAAGACATCAAAGAAAGATAAGGCTAAGATTCAAGAATCAAGTGATAGTTCTAGTGATGATGAAGATGACAATGGAGCTCTTTTCATTTGCAAGCTAAAAAATGGCATAAGTAAATATCAAGAAAAATTGCCTTTTAAATGTTTTAATTGTGGAAATATTGGAAATTTTATAATTAAATTCCCAAATAAGGGTAATGATAACAATAAAGAAGGAAAGTGTACATACAAGAAGAATTTCAAAGGTAAATTCAAGAAGGGATTTGAGAAGAAGAGTTTGTATTCTAAATATCCTAGCTTAGCTAAAGATATTGGAGTCAGTGATTTAGAAGAAAAAGAGATTTTATTCATGGCCACACATGAAAATGCTTCCACAAGCAAAAGCACATATGATCAAGAAGAAGAAATTGAGGAATTCAAAGTGAATCTAGAAGGAAAACTCATTTGTGCCTTAGAAGAGTTAAAAGCTCTTGAAAATAAAAATCAAAGATTAAAGCTCCAGATTGAGAAAAATGAAAAGGAGTCAAAGGAAATAATTGAAGATCTACAAGCACACTTTGAAGAATCCAAGAAGAATATCTAATGGCATAGTTGAAAATAGTAAGTAAATAATGTGAAAGGTATGTTATTGAAAATGCTTCTTTAAAAGCAGATCTTGAGAAAACAAATAAAACAATCAATGATAAAATAGCCAATGATTCAAAATTTGAGAATATCACTAATATGTTGAATAAGATATTAGAAAATCAAAGATCAATGTTAGATAAGATAAGATAGGTATTATATTTGAAAAAGATAAAGAGGAGGTCACTACTTTCACAAATAAGAAAAAAGGAAAGAGCTATGTTGAAGCTCTTACAAAATAAGAAATAAAAAGGGAATAAGCTAAGAATATAAAGGACATCTCAAATAAAGAAGGCTGAAGGGAACAGAGCTACAAAAGGCAATTAGGCCATAGATACACAAATAGGTCCTATTTTTATGGTTACTATTTTTATTGTAATGGATATGGTCATAAGAAAATATAATGTTGAAAAAGGGCTAATAATTTCAGAAATAAGGAGAAGGAAATTCATATAGAGTCAAGCAAAAGCCACAACTCTTTTGCTCCTCTATCAAGATTTAATGAAGAGTCCATAATATGTTACAAGTGAAACAACTTTGGATAGATATCTTGGTATTGTAGAAGCATGTTAGATTCAATCAAGAAGGACTAGATTTTCAAGGCTCCATTCATCAAAAAGAAAGTTTAGATAGGTTCATGGCAAAAGAAACAACCTAAAAAATCTATGTTGGTACAGATAGCTTTGCATGCAAGAAATGAAAAAAAAACATGGTTTATTGATATTGGATGTTTGAGGGACATCATAAGAGAAAAGATTAAGTTCATAACCTTGAAGAAGATCAATGGTGGCATAGTGAAATGTAGAGACAATATTACTTCTAGAATTGCTAGAAAAGGTACACTAAGTTTGGATAATGATAGAACTAAAATTGAAAATGTTTTTTATGTAGAAGGTCTTAAGCATAATATTTTGAGTGTAAGTCAAATGTGTGATCAAGGGCACACACTAAATTTTTATGCATAAGGTTATGAAATTAGAATAAAAGATTCAGATGTGTTGGTTGTAGATGTTTTGAGAATAGGCAATAATTTGTATATGCTATTAGACATCAAAGGTCAAAGATGTTATTTGAGTCATATTGAAGAAAGTTGGCTATGACACAGGAGAATGGGGTACATAAATTTTGAAAATCTTGTCAACATCATCAAGAAGCAAGAAGTCAAAAATCTTCCAAAGATTACAAAGCCATCTAATATGCTTTGTGAACCTTGTCAACATGGGAAGCATGCTAGAAGATGGTTCAAAACAAAAGAGTACTGACCACTCAGATGCTAGAGCTTGTTCACACTGATCTATGTAGACTTATGAGAACTCAAAGTAATCAAAGTAATAAATATTTCATATTGTTATTGATGATTTTTCATGTATGACATGGGTAATGTTTTTAAAGAAAAAATTAGAAGCTTTCAGACATTTCAAAGCATTCAAATCATTAGTTGAGAATGAAACCAATTTGAAGATTAAGTGTCTAAGATCAGATCGAGGAGGAGAATTCATGTTAGATCAATTTATTGAGTTTTGTGAAGACCATGGAATAAAGAGACATTATTCAATAGCTAACACTCTATAGAAAAATGGAGTAGTTAAATGAAAAAATAGAATAGTTCAGGGGATGGCGAGGACAATGATAAATGACTCAAATATAGCATATAAATATTGGAGACAGGTAGTTACTATAGCAATGCATATTCAAAATAGAGCATTATTGAGATTCAATAGTGACAAGACTCCTTATGAGCTATGGAAAGACAATCCAGTAATAGTTGATTATTTTAGAGTTTTTGGCAGCAAATGCTTCATAAAGAGAACCAATGAAAAACTTGGTAAGTTTGAATCTAGAGAAAATAAAGGTATATTTCTTGATTATGCATATAAAAGTAAATCTTATAAATTTTATAACAAAATAACTAAGAAAAATTTTGAAAGTGCAAGTGTCAGGATAGAAGAAGATGGAACATAAAGAATTAGTGATCCAATAGACATTCTTGAAATGATTGAAGAGGAAGATTTTGAAGAATCAGATAAAGATGAGAAGAAGAAGAAAAAGGACACCAAAAATCCATCCAAATATATTCACATAAATCATAATGAAAGTGATATCATCAGGGACATAAATGAAAGAATTTACACCAAAAAAATAATAGTAAGTGAATTTGAGCAAGTTAATTTCTCTTTGTTATCCAAATTTTAGCCTAGAAATGTTTCAAAAGCTAGACATGATAAGCATTAGGTTAAGGTTATGGATGAAGAATTAAATCAGATAGAAAAGATTGATACTTAGGAATTAGTGCCTAGACCAAAAGATCATAATGTGATAGGAACAAAATGTGTTTATAGAAATAAGTTGAATGAAAATGGAGAAGTTACCAAAAATAAAGCAAGATTAGTATGTAAAGGATATTATTAGATTGAGGGAATAGATTTTGAAAAAAAATTTGCACCAGTATCAAGGTTAGAGGCTATTAGAATGTTTCTTGCATATGTAATGTTTAAAATTTTCAAAGTGTTTTAGATGGATGTCAAATCTACCTTCCTGAATGAGAATCTAGAAGAAGAGGTCTACATTAAACAAATTTAGGGATTTATTCTCTCAAATATTAGTATCCATGTATGCAGATTGAAGAAAGCATTATATGGATTGAAACAAGCTCCCAGAACTTGGTATGTAAGACTTGATAAGTACTTATAGGATCAAGGTTTCAAGAGAAGATTTGTTGATAGTAATCTCTACATCAAAATAGAAGGTGAGTATCAATTGATTGTTGTGGTATATGTTGATGACATCATTTTTGAAAGAAATATTGAAAAGATGACAAAAGAACTTTTTGATAATATGTAAAAAGAATTTGAGATGTCTATGCTTGGAGAATTATCATTTTTCTTAGGATTGTAAATATTTTAGTCAAATAAAGAAATTTTCATATCTCAAAGTAAATATGCAAAGGAAATGTTGAATAAATCTAGTTTTGAGGATTTTGCATCTGTTGGCACACTAATGTATATAGGAAATAAGGTGAGCAAGGATGAAGATTCACCTGTTATAGATTAATCTTTATATAGATCTATGATTGGTAGTCTTTTATATTTGATAGAATCTAGGCCAGACATCATGCATGCAATAGGTATGGTTGAAAGATATCAATCATCTCTAAAATATATCCATGTTTAGTTCATGAAGAGAATATTTAGATATATCAAGGGGACATTGGATTATAGATTATGGTATCCCACAGGTAGAGATTTCACTTTGGTTACTTATACAAATTTAGATTGGGTAGGGTTCTTAGATGATAGAAAGAGTATAAGTGGAGGATCTTTCTTTCTTGGTGGTAGCTTAGTATTATGGCTAAGCAAAAAACAAAATTTAGTATCACTTTATACAGCTAAGTAGAATATATTGAAGTAGTTTTGTGTTGTACTTAAGTGCTTTAGATGAAACAAACTTTGGAAGATATCAAGGTAAAATATGATGAACCTATTTATATATTTTTGTGACAACATAATTACTATTAATATTTTGAATATTCTAGTAATTAATTAAAGAATAAAACATATTCCCATTAGATATCACTTCTTGAGAGAGTAGGTTGCAGATCAATAGGTTAAGATGGAATATATCAGTACTACAGAGTAGATTATAGATATTTTCATAAAGGCACTACCAAAAGGCCATTGAGGTTTAGCATCAATTGAGGGGGAGCTAAGTGTTAGCTCCAAGTAGGCCCTTTACCATTGATGCCAAAGGGGGAGAATAATAGGTATAGTTATAGGTGCAAAAATAGTTACAGAGAATAGGTATAGGTTACTACAGTAAGGGGGAGTTACTGTATGTTTTTTAGATGGTAGTCTGTGCAAGTTTTAGGATGTGGTAGTTTCAATTTGAGGTTGCCATCAATGAAAAATGGGGAGATTGTTGGAAATATTGTCATTGATGTTAAAATTCTAACATTATTGGTGATAAAGGCCCCATTGCATTTAATGGTGTTTTTAATATTCATATCTTGGCTAATGTGTGTTAATATCTATTTAATATTAATGAATATATTTTTGGTTGAATATAAATCAAAAGATGGCCCAAGGAGAATTCAAAGAGTCATGGGGTAAAATAAGAAATAGGAATGGGATGCATTTTCTCATGAAGAGTCATCTTGAGGAATTCCAAGAGTCACCATGTGAAGACAAAAGAGGTATGGCACATTTTTCCATAAAAGGACACAGTAAGGAATACAAAAAGTCACCAAGAAAAAAACAAAAGAGCAAAGTAGTCTTTTGCTTATGAAGGGTCACCATATGACGTTTTAAATTCAAGGATATGAAGGGTCATGCAAGATTGGCACCATTTTCTATGAGGATTGAAGAGTCACAATGAGTGAATTCCAAAGGTCTTTTGGAAAGCTATAAATAAAGGCTTGAGAATCCATTTGTAATATGCAAGAGACTGCATAGTTTGTATTTGTTTTCTAAGAGAGAAATTAAAGAGATATTTTAGAGTTATATCATTTGTTGAGTAAGCAACATTGAGAGATAGTTGTGTTTTATACACAAGAGGGGTTGGTGCTCCTATGGGTTGTTACTCACAAATAGTTTGTGTGTTGGTTCTCAGTAAAGGGGTTGGTGCTCCTACAATTTGGTGATTGAGAACTCTGTATTTTGAGTTGGTACTCATTCATATACTTGAGATTTTTCTCTGTGGTTTTTTCCACTTTAGGTTTCCACGTAAAAATATGGTGTCTCTCTCTCTCTTGTGTGGTGTAAATTATTGTTTCAATTTTATTGCATATCTTGAATGTGTGATGAAGTGGTTAAAGAAAAGGAATTTGATTAAGTAAAAAGATATATAATATATTTATTCACCCCCCCCTCTCAGTATATTTTGTGCTTAACATATAGAACACAAGCTCATGCATAACCATGTCCATTTTATTTTATTTTGTTGAAATAACTAGGGTTCTCCCCTAAAGTAAAAAGAGAATGAAAATAGCCTAAAGAATCAACCTCATAGGTAGAAACCAAAACATAATTTAGACCCACCAATATGGTTAGCAAGGTGTTATCTGCTTGGTGAGTATCAAACAACAAAACCACCATTCCTCTATAAAAATAGCTAGTTAAAAACCTAGAACAATAATTTTATTTATATACATTATCAACTATTACATTAAGAGTTTACAAAATATCCAACAAGGTTGCCAAAGCCAAAAACCATGACACCAACTTCTTGCCTATACAAGCAAACTAGGACTAAATTTCATCATTCATTACCAGAGTCAGTCTAACATAATTACCTCTACTCCTAGAGGCATATTACCCTTTATTAATTACTCAAACCACATAGTATACTTACCACCATGCACACCATGTTCAACTTTAGAATTGAAAAGTTCTCCTTCATCTTCACCATCATAGCATATATATATATATATATATATATATATATATATATATATATATATATATATATAACAAACTTACTGGGTTATACTAGAAAATATGTGAAATTTTTTTTTTAAAACACAAACTATAAATTGATTACACTAGGAGAATCTAAGAAAATCATACAAATTTTCTCCTAGAGTGATAACTGGAATTAAGTATGTGACATCAATAGTTATTAATCACTATTAATATATTAAATTCATCATAATACAATCATACAAGTAAATACAATTACCTAGCCACTATTGGTACAATACTCAGCCACTACTATCTATCTATAATATATAGGCAATTATAATTCTAAATGATATTATTTTGAATAATCAATACAATACTATATAAAGTATAAAAATAAGATACAAGGTTCCCTAGAGCATGAATCCCCAGACTCTCTAGTATCTATGGAAATCTCAAGAGTCACCTCAAATTTACTATTGTGGGTAGGAAGAGCATCATCCAAGCCTTTTTCCACACCAACCATGGACCAATGATATTTTACACTAATCCCATCATGAAATTACCATCCCTTCATGGATGAGTAGAAATAGATGGTGCAATAATCTATAGTAACTATCAATTACCCAAGTGATGTATGATTTCTAAAACTAAACATGCAGTGTATCATAGAAAACTAGTTCTATTTCAAGATATTGCACTAACATATAAATCATACACAACAAAAGATAAAGTCTCACTATACATTATCTAACCACAAGATTCATAAAAATTTTACACTACTATCAATCCTATCACATCACATGTTAAATGTATGAGTAAGTAAAGTATACATTTTATTCCATCAACGTATGAATGAATCTTACATTATTATCTATCTCATACTAAAAATAATGACTATAGTTTATACCACCTAGGTAAAAATACACCTTTAACTATATATTTCAACTACCACAATAATTTCTATACAAACTACACCCCATGATAACCCATATTATCATAGTCTAGTGTTCTAAAGCATAACTACTAGTTTTCTACTATTAGTCATATAAAGTAGTCTTAAATACATGGAAACATAACTTTTATTCAAGCAACAACACAAGTCATAACTTTCACTAAACATAAATATTCTATCCTAACGTTCATTACTCACTCAAAGATTATATAAATGTACACATAATATCTTACTAATTGCCAACAAACATATTATTCAAAGTAAAAACCAACATGCCTACATTTACGTAAGTTTGGGTCTAGACATAACAATTACATTATGTACCATCTAGGTACATCATACTTTAATACTATATAACTCTATGACATCCCATAATATCATAGATCATTTTACATGAGCACCCTACTCAAACATGAATCAATAATCTTACTATTATAAATATTAATCAAGCAAACATTGGATTATACCACTTGGGTATACCCTAGATATTACTACATATTAGCTATCAAAATAAAACATAATCTTTAAGCACATATATTGGTGCACTATTTTATGATATAAAATTCAAAACACTTGTACATAATTTACCCATAATAAGTATGGCATACATGTTTTCTTTACAGTATGCAAATATATAAATTTAACAGTTCAATTATGTTATTCTTAAAGAGTAAGATAACTCATAAATAAAGAACTCAATTATTATACTTTCCTATTTAGAAAATATATTGATGATCTTTATTAAAAATAAGGGATATTCCCATTTAATAACAATTTATAGATCTTATCCCTAACTAAACAAATTCCCATAATCAAAACATGCATAACATTTCACAAGTTTCCAAGTCAGTATAGTCTTTTGTATCTATTTTGCATATGAGTAGAAATAATTTTACTAATTTATCTTTATGTAACTTGATAATTCATCAAACAGGAAAAAATCAATCGGCATAGCAGGGTGTTAGACCCAAAAAACATGGGGATTTTTTTTAAAGAAGGTGAGCTTGCTATGAAGCTCCATGGGGGATTTGATAGAGAGAAGTTGCCAATATCGTGGGGGAAATTTTGTCTCATGATTATGAAGTTATTCACTCTTGAAGGAAGATTCAAGGTATTTTACCACTACCACTTTTATTTACTCAACCATTTCAAGAATAGAATGGAAATTAGCTTCCCCTTTTCCTATTATCTTCTCTAGAGAATTCCATTAAGGCAGCTTAGGAAATATAGGCTAAAAATCCTAACTTCCCCCTCATTCCCATCCACCAAGGTCTCATCTTTAGACTATACCAATTTCATTTAGCCTTGTGTCCCCCAATGCAAATCAAAGTTAGTCTTTTGGAAGGGTCCCCATCATACCCTTCTCCTACTATTAAAGGTAAATGCAAGAAGTTTATTGGGACCCCCAAAATCTCCCCTAAAACTTTGTTAGAGGGGCATAGAATTGAAGACTATAGCATCCCAATTGAGTCCCCTTATTTTCAAGGCTAATTCCCCTAAGTTACCCTATGATAAGCTTGAGAATCCCAAGCAGGGGATTCTAAAGGGGCTACTAAAAGGGGTCAGAAGGTGGTTGAGGATGAAGGAAAATCAAAGTTAGTCTGTTGGAAGGCTCCCTATCATACCCTTCTCCTAATATTAAAGGTAAATGCAAGAAGTTTGTTGGAACCCCTAAAATCTCCCCTAAAACTCTATTGGAGGGGCATAGAATTGAATATTATAGCATCCCAATTGAGTCCCCTTATTTTCAAGGCTAATTCCCCTAAGTTACCCTATCATAAGCTTGAGACTCCCAACTAGGGGATTATAAAGGGGTCTACTAAAAGGGGTCAGAAGGTGGTTGAGGATGAAGGCAATGTTTTAGCCTAAAAAGGTTAAGTCTATGAAGGGGGATCTTAGGGGTGCTAAGGAATCAGGGAAATTTTTGGACCTAGGTCTTAATCTGGTGGAGAATGAAGCTAGGGATAGCATGGGTGTTCATAGGTCCAATCGTATAGCTAAAATCCCATCTTGGAACCCTTAAGGCATTGTCATCTCTGATGACTCTATTTTTTTTTTAAGACACTTCTGAAGCTGCTGAAGATGAGTCTCCCTCAAAATCAGAGCAAGAAGTTGAGGGAATGAGCCATTTTTTAAAA
The DNA here is from genome assembly GCA_037957365.1 of Torreya grandis. Taxonomy (NCBI): domain Eukaryota; kingdom Viridiplantae; phylum Streptophyta; class Pinopsida; order Cupressales; family Taxaceae; genus Torreya; species Torreya grandis. The sequence continues at coordinate 209,654 of JARHVA010004123.1, forward strand.
ATGAATGAGCCCTACTTAAATGAGATGGAGGAGGATGTTGTAGATCCCTAAGGCTAGGAAAAGAAATGTAGTTACTAATTGTGTGTCACAATAGTGATGAAAGTCATGGTAATCAAGGATAGAATGGATAAAATGCATAAAAAATGAAGAGTAATGGTTGAATATGTCACCAAGTCTCTTCATCAAATGGCTTCTATGTTTACTACAGTGAAGGATTTTGACAATGAGTTAAGGGATGTGGGTGTGAATAGCCTTGGTGACTATAAGGAAATTATTGATTTCCTTGCCAAATATGGGACTATTGATAGCCCATAGTTAATTTATTGGTTCAGTGTTTTTGCATTCTTATTTGCTATTGTAGTGTTGTGTATGTGTTGTTAGTGTGTTATTTGTGTGATATTTTTGCCTCATTGGAGGCTTTTTGAACCCATGGGGTGGCTTTGTAAATGGCCTAGGACCCTCTTTTCCTACTTAATCATAAACATGATAGTTTATCAAGTGTTCATATATATAAATCCCTCTCAAGCCATGATACCATACTAGTCAAAACTATGCAATAGGCATGCATAAGTAAGAGTATAATATTCACAAATATAAAAAATAGATAGTATTGTCTATATCACTATAAGTGCAGGCATAATTTATAAATTTACATGCCCACATAATATATATTATGGGAGTCCCAACTAGTAAAGTATTCACTTTTGCCCCACTTTTGTTATATGGTTAAATTTGTTGGATGGTGGATCCTAATCTTTTTTTAATGCCCAATTTCCAACAAAGGGGTGTGGGGGGACAATTCCCCCCCACGAAGGTCACCTCTCCTAATGGGGGTTTTGGGGTAGCTCCCCAAAAGCAAATTTTTTTTTAAAATGCATTGTAAAATATTTTAATTTTGGAATAAATATGAACCGTTCAATATTACATCATAGATCTAATGGTAGTGATATGTTTGTGTATTTTTGCCTTAATATGTAACCCTATTTTGATATGAGGGCATTCTAATCATCATGACTTACTGTGTGTGAGTGAATAGGATATTGTAATGGATGTATTTTAGGTTTTTTCCTTCATTTATTATATTGAATAATAAGGACTAGCTATTTTTGTGTGAATGTAGCCCATATTGGGTGAACCATGTTAAATTTATGTCTCTACTATAGTGTTTTTTCTACATTTTGTATGCAATCAAAAATGCATCATGTCCATAAATCAATACTAGATCAGAAGGGATAGAGCATAGCTACACTTTTTATTGAGGGCATAGAATTGTTAAGTGGGAGCATGACCAATGTGAGGATCCACTAGACCTAATTAGGGGATCACTTATCACAACACACCATGTGAGATAGGGTTTCAAAGATTATAGTCTAACATAATCACATAAAAAAACCTATAATATTACTATGATTTAATATTTCACTAATCTAATAACAAGAAAAGTAAATCTAATCTAGTGCACACCAAAGCTTGTAGCACAAAGTGAGGGGTTAGAAATAAAATAAATAAATATCTAAACTAAACACGTATAAGATACATATACTCATGTCAATGTATATAGAATCATAATATATGGAATGGAAGAATACAAATGCACTATCTATCTACTCTTACAAAGGGGGAATAAATTTAGGAATACTTACCTTTGAAGATAAACCCACTAAGCCTCAATCTCCCCCTTGGCCAAGGTGCTTCATAAGAGATTTTCATGGTATGTAAGGATAACTAAGTTAAATCATATCTAAGCTACACATCCTATTCAAGCATCCAAAATACTTATCCACAAGATGAGATTAGAGCTCCAAAGAAAGTATTGAAGCTAAAGCTTTATTCCTCGAGTAAAATGGTTAATAAGTAGATATTCATTCACACTTCTTCACTTAATTATTTTCTTTTACAAATGGTGGTAAATGACCTTGTATATATAGTGGTATCTTACCCTAAAAATTATGGGAACATCAGTTGTGCTAGGTTGACCCAGTCAACCTAGCATGTTTTTGGAACTAACTCTCTAGGTCTGTGTTAGGTCAGCCAAGAGGCCAACAAACCAAAAGAGAGGAAAAGTCCCTAAATTGTGTTAGGTCGACCTAGTCAACCTATCAAAACTAACAGGTCAAAAGGATGATAGGGCAAAAAATGAAGGATAAAACATAGCAAGTGAAAGGAATAGGTATAACTAAGAAGAATAAGCTTGGGTTCAATGGTTTCAAGAGGATAGAGTGTGAATGGAAGTGGAAAAAGGAATGATAATCTTACGAAGCACTTATGGTCTACCCACCCCTTTCTTGGTGCACCCCTTAAGGCATGCATTTAGAAAGATTGAGACTCGATGGGTTCCTTCAATATATGAAGTGTTAGTAGTCAATAAAATTTTAATAAATTATGTGTATACATATGCCCCAGCCAAATCTCATCACATGTCACGTAAGTGAAACGCAGGATGGTGCTTTAGAATAAAACATGATAACACCCAATGTTGATGCTAATTATGGTGTAGTAAGTGTAAAATAAGATAAATGAAAGAAATGTATTGAAAAATGCATTCCTTTAACTTACCTTAATGTCATAGATAAAGAAGTAGACTATAAGAAATAAAGGTGTCCAATATAGAGTACACTAGGCAAACCTGTAGAAGTTAGTGAAAAAAAATAGCTAAAAATCAAAAAAATTGTTAGATAGATTATGATAGTGGAAAATAATCTCTACGTCATCATGATTCTAACGTATTTTATGGTTTGCAAAATGAATGAGCAAAAACAAAGATAGAGTCAAAATAAGAAATTTTCTTGAAAATAAATGAAAGAATTGAGTTGTTAAAAATGGTTTTAAATAGGGAAAAAGAGAATTCATTTGGCATTATGAATTGTGAAAAAGATAAAAGAGAGATTTGAGACCAAACAAGGCTAGGATGGTGAGGGAATGATATGCTAGATGAGGAGGACACCTAGAGTCAATAACATGTGCACTACAGGTATACAACTATGGATCTCAAACTAGTTTTTAAAGTTTGTATTGAATTAAGTGAATTTTTGATAAAATTTGTTTTTTATCACTTATATATGTCATAATTGAACAAACCTAGATTCCTCAGGGTAGTAAATAGGAAAACAAGAAATGGGATGGAAGGGTTTAGGAAGAAAGTGAAAAAATGTACATTTTGGGTAAAATGTACTGGGTCAACACATAAAATATACTAGGTCAACTAGGTTGACCTAGTAGGTTGAAATAGGACAAAATCCATATGGTCAACCTAGTAGGTATGGGTCAACCTAGTGTAATCTATAAGCTAAAAAACTAAAATGGGGTGAAAAACTAGTCCATAAGGGTCAAAATGAAAACTTAGTACTAGGGAGGGTAAAATAAGAGGGTTGACTTAGAATTCGAAGTCAACTATGACAAAATTAGGGAAATTTTGGTCAAATTAGGTTGACTAGGGAACCATAATAAGCATGGAAAAGCGTGTAGAAAGTTGAAAGAGGGTTAGAATGGCTTAAAATGACCAAAAGAGGGAAAGAGGGACCAAAGATATTAGAAATAGGATAAAATGAATAAAATAAATAAGGTAAAATAAATTAGGATTATTTTTTAATTAAAATTGTAAAAATAATTTGTAAATAATGTATTGTGATTATGCATGACATGGAGAAACTAATACATCTTTTATTTTTTCTTAGTTGTAGAGACAACCAAGATTTTGGAGGTTGATGGACATGTCTTGGTTGTCAAATTTGTTATATAAATTGATAGATGGAGATCAATATATACTGGTAGCCATAGGTCTAGGAGGTATAGCTAAGATGTGCAAGATTCCCCTCAGTGTTGACCTATTAGTCATGTTCCTAGGATGTTGGGAATGATTGACTAACACCTTTAGATGGGAGGTGGATGGGGATGTGATATAGATGGATATCACATTAGAGGATGTCCACACCATCTTTGAGCTACCCATAGTAGGAGCACTGGTGACCATATGGGATGTTAAATAGCTTATAGGAGAAGACAGCCTTAGCTATGTGGGATACAAGCGTAGAGATGATATTGAGAGGATGGAAAGTTAGTATGGATGAAATGGATATATCATAGATTTAAAACCTCTAGAAGGTGGTGATAGGCCTTATGACATAGTGGGTACTCTATCACAATTTAGATGGTAAGGTACTAATATTCATGGTAGCCTTGAGTAGGATGATGCTAAAGGAGGGAGTACTATACAATATAGTTTCTATCAATTGGGTGTAGCTCATACATGATTGATACAAGATGTTGGTCAAAGGGAAAAAGTCTATAGGATTGATCATACTACTGACAACATGGATATGTGAGAGATTCCTCATGTATCAACCATATGGGTTACCCCATATGGTTGATGATGGGTTACCTTAAGTGTAGAGATGGTGGGAGGACCAAGGAGCATGGGTTGTGCCCCATGTGTTATCACTACAATCGATGAGATTCATAGACATTATGTGGTAGTTTTATGGGCACATAGCAACTAAATGGGTGAGCTAGCACATAGTTGCACTAGCACTAGAGAGGAGAGAGGTGATTGGACACTATACATGGTGGAAAGAGTCACATCCGATGGCATGGGTGCCAAGATAGATGTGCCTATCTCATCTACTGACACTAATACTAATGTTTGACTAGTGGACTTGGTATGTGAGGGAGCCATGAGGGAAGAGGGGACTTAAACCATTAATAGTGAGGTTGACACTAAGACCATGTTAGGAATGACCACGGACTGGTTGAGCATGATGAGTGGTAGAGGAGGAGGTAGCATAGGTAGAGATATTATATATATCACCACCATCCCCATAATGAGATGAGTAATAGTCACCAAGGACATGGTGGTGATAGAGATAGGAGAGAGTGGAGACTATAGACATCCCAAATAATCCCATAGATGATCTAGAGGAGATGTTAAAAATATCATTGAGATAGAGGCTGAGATAGACATGAGCCATGATAGCTAGGTTTGAACTAAAAAGGTGACCTATCGAGGAGGTACTAAGAGGCCACATAGACAGGGAGACTATGCTAGGTGATCATGCAGATGATGATATCATGGGATCCAAGACATAGATATGTATGAATATGGTTGAATTATTTTTTAAGGTTTTTATTTTGTAATAGAGATATATAGATAGAGATTATGAGATATGACAATGATCTAATATCCATCTGGTGTGATTTTTTAGGTTTACCTAAGGATGAAGAGGAAAGATGGGGGTTCTTGGTGAGGAAAGCACTTCATGATATCTTATATGAGACTTTATATCCATACAACCCCATGACACTAGAGGATTTGAGTGTACCATCTACCCCAGCTTAAAAAAGCTAGTTTAGATTAGTTGGTGAGGAATAAGGCAGATACAAGTGTAGAGAGAGAAGATGTAGCCACTAGTAGAGATGGGTGTAGGTGAGACACAAGCCTAGAATTCCTTAGAATATGAAATAGATATGAATTTAGAGATAGTGATATAGATGATTTAGGCATATACATTGATTTAGACTTAACTGACATAAGCACATACAGTGACCTAGGCTAAGTTGGTATAGTTGCAAGTGCAGATAGAATGCCTATAAGGATAGGTAGAGAGATTGAGATCTTATATTACCTTATTAATACATACCCTTTAGAGGAGTCAGATCAAGGCCTCAGTAGGTAGTGTGGCTAAGCCATGAGATAGATAGGGTGGAGCTCATCCCTAGTTCTGAGGCTTTGTATATTATTTTATATGTTGTATCAAACTTATGGTATATATATGATGTAGCATTTTTGTATTATTGGTGTTAGTTGTGTATGTTTCCTTTATGATGGTTGTGTTTGTGAATTATGGTTGAGGTTGTAGATGTTTTGGAGATATTTCTTTTTATCACATATATTTATCTTTGTTGTATATGCTATACGAAATATATGTGGTATGGTTTATTTTCTAGCATTATGGATTGCACATGCATGGTTAAAAACAAACACATGAAAAAGGACTTGGGAAAATATAATCAATCAAATAAATTTACTGCACACTAATTCAAGTTGGGAAATGTGTAATAACAAAAAATTAATAAGTATAAAAATCCAATAAAATGGAAAATAAGATGGTAAAAGGGGATTTGTTTTTAAACGAATGTAAAAGATTTTTGCACCAAATTAAAACAAGTAAAATCATACTAAATATCATGTTGGAAAGTATGACAAACAATGTAATAAAATGGAAGGTATGTAAAATGGCACAAATGGTAATAAAAATAAATCAAAATTAAGTCAAACAATTATACTATTTCATGACGGGAAGTATAAAAGGAAAACAAAATTTGCAAAAATTTTGTCTTAAATTTAGCATACTAATTCAAGCTAGGAAGTATGAGAAATTCAAGAAATGGTTGTAATCTTACATGCACTTAGAAAATAATAAAATAAAAGGCAAAATAAAAATTAAGTAAGCATAAAATACACTAAATATCAAGATGGGAAGTATGTCAATGATGTGTAACCTCGTAATCAATCAAATCTTATCTCTTATTTGACACATGTAATTTGGATGGTGACTTGTTTATTGGAAAATTTTGTGAGGAGGGTTGGGTCCTATCCATGGTCTTACACTATAACTCACAAAATAAAAACCCAAGGGGTGCCAAATCAAGATTGGTAAGTAGAAGGATAAGTAATGGTAAATCAAGGATGTGGGTAATAGGATGGAAAAAATGGTAATTTGTGAGGAATTTTGGGTCCTATCCATGGTCTTACAAAGAAACTCACAAATTATATCCCATGGGGATTGATTAGTAAGCAAAACAATATTTCCCAAGAGGAAATATGAAGGAAATGGAATGAAAAAGGGAGTGTAACAAGCAAGACCTAGGCATGTTATGAGAATACCTTAGGAGGAAAAGGCATACTAAGGACATGAAAAGACACTAAGTGACTAGTGTTCCTCTATGTACAAAAAAAACCTTCTTGCTATCGACACAAAGCTTTGTAGGCAAATAGGTGTGCTAATAATATCAAATCATGATGATATATTAGTACAAGGAAAAATTAAAATGGACCTACCTTCCCATGATCTATTCCCCACTCCTTATGACCCCTTACAGAGCCATCAATATAATATTAAGATTGGGTACTTGTGTGAGAAATTAGGTATCACAAAAATAATTTTTTTATTTTTTATTTTTAATTCTCCTCTTCTAATCTACTAGCCTATGGCACCCCAAAGGACCTCAGCTCTACCATGAGGCCAACTATGGAGTTTGAGCTTCGAATAGAAGAATGAATTGTGTTTTGAATCATGTCTTTTAGTGTGATTAGACTTTTAAGAATATTCAATATTTTTGCCTTTTGAAATCATTTCCTTTTATTTAAATTATTTGGATTTTAACTTTATTTTTAAGGCTTTTTTAAGATTCCTCCTCCATACATATTTGGAATGACCAATCATGAGAGAGATAGTGATACACATAAATGAGATGTAAGCTAAGGTTAAAGAAAGCTAAGTGACCCAAGATAGAATACTGACCAGAACACTTAGGCTTGACAATGAACTGAGCATGTGATCTCAAATATCAATCATGTAAATGCTTAGTTTTTGTAAAAAAGAAGGGAAAAAGGAGATCAAAAGGATGACCAATGAAAGGAAATATTAATGAGAAAGATTGCTTGCTAACTGATCACATGGTAATAAGAGATAGTAATGAGAGGGAAGAGGGTAGATATAACCAAGTCACCATGACAACTATCTATGAAAAATAAAGATAAGAAAGCAAATAGTCATGAAGATACAAGGGAAGAGTTTTGAGAAAAAATCTAAAGGAAAAGAAAGCAATGATAAGGGGAAAATAGCAATGATAAGGAAAAGACAAGTATATACGAAATGTAAAATAATAACATAAACTAACTATAGTACAACAAGAAGGAAAAACATGATATAAAATAAGAGATAATTTGACACAGTGTTAAATGATATAATCAAGATAGAAATAAGATTGGAACACACGTCTAGTCCAAATATAAATGAGAAAGAACCATGTATGTGCTCATAAACACTAGTAAATCTATCCACAAACATTATCCAAGACATTGAATAAGTTTGTATGAATCTATAATAAAACTAATGCTAAGGTTTCATCAATCTTCAGTGAATACTAGGTAAATACTTATTTTTTGATCTCCTCAACTAAAAAAGTAGGAATGCTCAAAGGATCTACTGAGGAGGGAATTTAGACAAAGGTTAATCAAGAGAATGCGTGGAAATAGAATCTAAAAGAGAAGGAATCATAGGTAGAGAAGGATCCATAGGTAGAGAAGATCCATAGGTGAGGGAAGGTTCACAGGTGAAGGAATCAAAGGTGGAGGTGTAGAATGTGGTGAAGGGACCACAGGAGGTGATGGAACCACTAGAGGTGGAGCCATGGGAGAAGAAGGAAGAGCCTTATTATAGGAATGGCCTATGGGAGAAATGGTAAAAGGTCCAAGAATGGCTACAAGGTGATCCTTAAGATATTATTGAATAATGTATAATGATCGATGTGATTCATGCCACATAGGTGCCATAGACAATAAACCTCACCATGTATAGGTAAATATTTAGGAATTGCCTTTGGGTGAGGTTGTTGGGAAATATGGAAGCACAATTGATTACCATATACAAGAAACTTAAGATGCGGAATTAAACCAGAAGTAACAAGTAAGTAGAAACCAGAAACAACATAGAATATGAGAGACAATACCCAATTGTATTAATACTCATCCAGAAAAGAATACAATAAAGAAGATGCCACTTCTTCTTCACACCTCTCAGAGAGTTCCCACACCTCAAGTGTATAGTACTTCTTTCCTCAAAGCTCTCTCTCTTATGGTCCCAACACACAACTCAAACACAGAGTTGGTGTTCACCTCCAACCAATAAATATCCACTACTGCCAGTACACCAGTGCTCCATGCACTCCAAGTAAATCTCCCTTGAACTTGCAGCAACCTACAACTCAAATGATCTTACTTATGGAAGGAACTACCTTGCCTTCCTCTTTGCTCAATAACCGAGTACACACCATACTCCAAGTAGATCTCTCTTGATCTTGCTACCTATTGTGTTGTTGTCCTCCTTAATCTTGCACACCTACAAATCAATCTGGTTCTACACACCTGCAAACCTAGATCTTACACACACATACACTTGCAGATCAATGATCTTACTTACCATGTAGATCTCCAAACATGGCCTTGCACACTTACTAACCAAGATCCTACATACATGAAGAACCCTTTTGATTCTCCAAACCAGCACCCACACTTGGCATTGTGGCACTAGGAGGAACACACCATGGTCTCTTCACACACAGAAGGAGCTAATATTTGCTCTCTTACTCTCTAGCACAAATTACAATACAGCCCATGAGTCTATTATATAGATCTCATGCAAACAATAATTAGACATCTAATTACAATAATTAGATCCATAGCTCAAGACTAAAATTAGCCTTCTTCATGCAAACACCCAGTTTGTTAACAAACTATCTGTAAAACTCACAATTCAAACTGCACAGGCGATTGATGTCAGTCCCTATCTGCCTGGATGTGACCAACATTGATCAACTTTTGACCATCGTTAGTTGTTTCATGTCTGTACCCTACCAACATCGGTTGGCCTGACCGACATTGGTGACTGTGATAATAACATCCTCCTCCATGTCTGCATCCATGTGAAGATTTTAGCTCTACAACCTAACAATCTCCCACTTGGAGATAAATAGTTGCACTGTACCTATACCTATACCCCATCTAATTTGTTTCCTGGCTTGTATCCCTCTTCAAGTTCAACCTTGAAGACCAACCACCACAAATCCTATGGTGCACCTCCTATCATCCGAGTAACCTGACACATCTAAACCTACAAACCTATGTAGTGAAGTCCTGACCCTGCATAGCATGTATACCTGCTGTTGGTCCCTCTCAAATACCTAAGAACCCACTTCCCTGAATTGGCTCCTAACTCTCTAATAGCTCCCACTGCTGGGGAAAACTTAGGTCTATACCAGACCTCATGTTATTTTAGACACTAAATTGTCCAGCCCTTGGTGTGCTCTGGTTCTGCATCCTACATATTGAACCTTGCCAACACCTAATTCACATCAGCTCCCACTAGAGACAAAATCAACCTGTGATCTTCCATGTCTCTCATGCCAAAGAATTTTGCTGCTCCAAATTCCTCATGACATGCCACTGAACTAACCTTACCCTTAGCTCAGCAAAACCCTATATGTACAAACCTGCTAGCTAGCATACCATCCACATACAGTAACAAGATAATGTTGTAATCATCATCCACCTGGTAAGACAAACACAATGGTTACACTGACATTGACTAAAGCCCTGCTTTGTCATCCACCTGTCAAAACATGTACCACTATCCTATAGCTTCCTCAAGACCATATGACCTGGCCTTCTATCTCACGTATCCATTCTCTCTATTCTTTAACTAAGGTATCCATTCATCTTTCAATGCTTTCATACCCACTGGCAACCCTACCAAATCTCCCATTTGGTTCTGCATCCTGTTCATGCCATGTTCCCACTGTTTCCTGGATCCTTCCTGCTCTACAGCAAGCAACGAGTATAAAGAAGAAGAACAATGAATTTGAGGCTTACTTACACTTTCAGTCCTCCCCATGGGCATTTGAGACTCCTTGATAGCTTGCTATCTACCCAAAATCCATCTCAGTGACCAACCTCAGTCACCACACAATCTGCATTCGATCGATGTCGGTTCCCATGTGACTATCCTTTCTACTGATGTCAGTTATGTGACCGACATTGATCTTACCTAGTCATCAATGTCAGTTCCCTAACCGATGCCAGCAACCACCCTACCTGACACCACTAATTCTGGTCTACACATGACCGACATTGGCACCTAGTTGTTTGACTTTATTTAACCTTGACTGATGCCAGTACCTGTGTATGCCTATGAGTGATGACTTTTTACCTGCGAGCTCTCCATGGATCAAAACCCTATCCAAATGACCCTGCTCAGAAGTATCCAGCCCCATCCACTAGTCTTTGTCTATCATCTCCTCCAAGAACACCAAGGCTTTCCAGTTCTTAAGTCTGTCAAAGACATCTGACTTCTTGTTAAGAACATACATCTCCTTCTTGCTCATGTGACCAAGCCTACAAAGCCACGTCTCCACAATAGAAGAAGAATCAATAATATAAGTAGATAGATAAAGGATACCTACTTTCTTACCACCAGCTAATTCAAGTACATCTCTCATCACCCAACTTTCCTGAAGAAATTAGCCGCATCTCCAAGACTGGGACCTGCATGACCTCCTTCAACACCCATGTGTTGGCCACCTGCAATTTTAGCAACACTTCCCCTTTGCCAATTCTTTGGCAAGGCACACCAGCCCCTAAATAAATCTTTCCAAAGTCTCCAAAGACTTTATCATGGAAAAATACTCTATTTCAGACTGCATGGAAAGAGGCAACATAATCTATAAAACAAGATTCTACTTTATCCAAGAAACCTCCCAGAGCATCCTATGCAACAACACCTACAACATCTGCTTCTTCAGTTCCTTCATGTTGATCTTCCACAAACCAACAATTTTCCTTTCCCTGTTCTTTCTTTCCATAGCACCGTAATTGACCATCTATGCTTTTCAATTCCTCCATTCTTAGTGTACTTTCTTCTATCGTTGCTATACTCCCACTCAATTAGAAACCCTTGAGAGTGACCTGTAACCAAACACAACCCTGCTCCCTGCAACCTTAGCTCTGATACCACTTGTTGCAAAATATGGAAGCACAATTGATTACCATATACAAGCAACTTAAGATGCAGAATTAAACCAGAAGTAACAAGTAACTAGAAACCAAAAACAACACAGAATATGAGAAACAATACCCAATTGTATTAATACTCATCCAAAATAGAATACAATAAAGAAGATGCCACTTCTTCTTCACACCTCTCAGAGGCTTCCCTCACCTCAAGTGTATAGTACTTCTTTCTTAAAGCTCTCTCTCTCTTACGGTCCCAACACACAACTCAAACACAGAGTTGGTGTTCACCTCCAACCAGTCAGTATCCACTACTGCTAGTATACCAGTGCTCCACGCACTCCACAAGTGCTCCACGCACTCTAAGTAGATCTCCCCTAAACTTGCAACAACTTGTAACTCAAATGATCTTACTTATGGAAGGAACTTCCTTGCCTTCCTCTTTGCTCAATAACTGAGTACACACTATACTCCAAGTAGATCTCTCCTAATCTTGCTACCTATTGTGTTGTTGTTCTCCCTGATCTTGCACACCAGCAAATCAATTTGGTTCTGCACACCTATAAACCTAGATCCTGCACACACATACACCTACAGATCAATGATCTTACTTACCATGTAGATCTCCAAACATGGCCTTGCACACCTACTGACCAAGATCCTACATACATGAAGAACTCTTCTGATTCTCCAAACCAGCACCCACACTTGGCACTGTGGCACTAGGAAGAACACACCATGGTCTCTTCACACATAGAAGGAGCTAATATTTGCTCTCTTACTCTTTAGCACAAATTACAATACAGCCCATGAGTCTATTATATAGATCTCATGCAAACAATAATTAGACATCTAATTACAATAATTAGATCCACAACTCAAGACTAAAATTAGCCTTCTTCATGCAAACACCTAGTTCGTTAACGAACTATCCATAAAACTCACAGTTCGAACCACACAAGCGATCGAGGTCAGTCCCTGTCTGCCTAGATGTGACCGACGTTGGCCAACTTTTGACCGTCGTCAGTTGCTTCCTGTCTATACCCTACCGACGTCGGTTGGCCTGACTGACGCCAGTGACTATGACAACAACATCTTCCTCCATGTCTGCATCCATGTGAACCATTTAGCTCCACAACCTAACAGAGGTATGGTTTTATCTAATGATGAGGAAGAAGGATGTAAGGTATCAAGATATTATTTTAACTTAAAACAATGGGTGGAAGAGTGATTATCTATCCCATGGAAATAATAAATACACTTGTGAGTGGTTTTAGGAGCACTCACAGAAGGAGGTGAAATAATAAGGGAAGTAGTTGAAGAGGACTCATCAGCCCATTTGGTAGACAATGGAGCTATCTTAGCTAGTGAAAGAAAACCATCATCAATAGAGGGTAATTATGGGGAAGGAGTGGTACTAGGATCAATAAGAAGAGCACTAAGAAGAGAAGTAAGAAGAGGGTCAATAATAGTAGGAGAGGAAATAGGTTCAACTAGAGTGGAAAAATGAACAATCTTAACTATAGTTGGCCCTACTGAAGGAGGGGTAGGATTTGTAGAAGGCCTAAGGAAGACTTCCCTAGGTATGGCAAAGAGATAAGGTCTAGTCATAACATGATCCAAGAGCATGGTCCTAAGTGGTTCCTTATAAACTAGAGGCATTGGTGCCATCTCTACCCTATGATAAAAAGGAAAAATTCAAGAATCAAGAACTATAAATGAAAGAGAATGATGAGATGAATGAAAAGACTCAAGTAAAGAAGAGTGGTAATGAACAATCTTGACATCATGGGCCTAGACAAGGTCACCTAAAAGAGGATCATCTAAATAATATCCATCATCATAATAGAGAGTATGAAGATCGATGACATAGGTCAGGATGATCTTGTCATCAAAGGAATCTTGGTGAATAGAGTGCCTAGTCTTGGTTAAGAATATAAGAATGTCATCACAAGGAGGCTTACAAGAATGAGGCTACAAGGAAGCAAGAATATAAGAGATGAGATGAGGTGAGAGATTGAAAGTCTTAATCTTTAAGTTAATCTCATCAGGCTCATCATCATCAAAATCTAAAAGGTTGGGAGGAATGTTTCCAATGAGCTCAAGATGCCCATTATAAACTCTAGTTGAGTTGACAGGAAAGTTAAAATGATACAACTCATGGATGGAATGCTAGGCAAAGGCTTAAGAATAAGAATCTTGAAGACACCATGATCTTAGAATTGTTTGAAATTCTAAGGGTTAGTGTCTCTTTGAATCTTGTAAATGGTTCCATTATGAAGAAATTTAATGCATTGGCAAGCGGAATATGTGACAGCTCACATACGATGAGTCCATGTCCTACCAAACAAGATGTTGTATAAAAGGGTAAAGTTAAATATCATCACCTTCACATGAATAGTGATAGGTAGGATGATAATGGGAAGCTATACACACCCTAAGGGAGGTATTTTCCTTCTATTATATCCTTGGCATGTGTTGTGTGTAGACTTGAGATTGCATTCAAAATACCCAAGAGTCTTAATAAAATAAAGGGAAGCAACATAGGTGCCATAACCCTCATTGATCAAGGCTCTCTTAACTTGGATATCACCTATTTATATTCTATTAAATAATAGAATATCATTTACATGAAGTAGAATCTCATCTAGAATCATAGATGTGATAAGAAATCATAAATAAAGAGAAGTGTCTATAGTTTCATCAATGTTAATGGACATCTATTCACATTACTGTAAGATATTATCCACAAATCAGATAAAGTAACCTCTCATCCTGATAGAGGAGGGTGAGGGATATTCATCTCAAATAAGAGTTGTATGAGATGGTTTCTATGACGTGGAGATGTCCTCATGAGCTCAAAAAAGGGATTTAGGATGGAAGATTAGTAAGTTCTACAATGGGATCACATTCATCATAACCCATAAGGATATTATTAGATATAGATGAATAATTATTAAGGTCTTTGGAAGGTGGATCTAAAGAACATTGAAACTTATTTTTATAAGAATGAGAATGTTGAGAAGAAGTTTGTAAGTTTTTGGTGATGAAGAAGTAGTTGGTTTAGATTGATCTTGAAGTTTAGAAGAAATGTTAGTAGAAATTAGATTATCATTAGTATTGTAAGATGATGGGAGAGAAGTAGAAATCCAAGGGAGAATCATAAATGAGTTCTTCTTTTCCCAACTCATTTAAATGATTTGGAGAAGAATCTTGGATAACATGTTATGTCTTATGGGAAGGAGGAGTGTAGATAGGTTGTGAATCAATGAAAGCCACCACTCTTCACATATTAGTCATGCTAACCACATTCTCTTTAAAATTTGGTTCAACAAGATTTTCTATGTTATTGGTGGAAGAAGTGGGCTTATGTTGAATTTATTGTATTGGTTTATGATTAGGAAAGGATTCTTTATAGATAACTAAATGAGTGTTTGCTTGATTAAAGGATTGATTTTTATCATGTGATTTATATTCTTTGAAATCAACCTCATAGGCTTATTAATGCTTAAAGATAATATAATCATGATTGAAATTTGGGCCAAAAATAAATACCATGGCTAAATTACGGAGCAATCAACAAATCTTGTGAAAGTGACCCTAACTAGCATGAAACCAAAAGAACATATTAGGATCATACCATGATTTCATAGGTCGATTAGGTTCAAGCTATCGAGGGAGAGTCTTGGGTAGACATTTAAGAAATTCAACTGAGGATAAAAGTTTATGGACACTAATGTTGTTTATTGAGAAATGAGGATTAATGTATTGTTGAGAAGGAGTTGGTTTCGAAGGAGTGGGAATGGCAACTTAAACATTGTGAATGGTGTCATATAAATCGGTAACACCATCATTGATAATATTGTGGTTTTTGTTATTTACTAATAGGTGAGGGCCTATAGAAAGGTGGGGTGGCTTGAATTGACATATGAATAAATCTTATCTTTTAGCTTCCTCCAAGGTATGTGGAGAAAGGGTACAAACCTGATATTGTAATTTGAAATTATAGAACTAATGCATTTACTAAGTCCTCCAAACTAGTGATAAAGTGTGTTCTAAGTTGATTGTACCAATCCAAGACATCACCCATGAGGGTTTTGGATAAGAGTTTGGTAGCATCAAAGGTATTTAATTTGACCCAATCATTGTAAATGTTTCTAAATGTCTTGAGGTGAAGGGTAGGATTGGTTGATCTATTGTAAGAAATTATAGGTGTTATACCTCCAATGTCAATTTTATTAATTTGGGTGGTAAGAGATTCTTTTCGTAAATACTTGATGAATTTTTTGACTAATGGAGGTTGAGGAATGAGATTACCTTGAGAATGTAAAAGAGGAGGAGGAGGAGGAGGAACACTTTGGTTATGTGTACCCCAAGCTATTGGTTGAGGATTGGATTGAAGATTAAGAAGGTGTTTTTACATTCTCATCATTTGATTCATATTATGAGCTTAGAATGTGTTCTATTTATTGAGAGTTTACAACAATAGTTGATGAGTTTGACTTGTGTTATTCAAAGAAGTGGTATTAGTGTTTGTGTTGGTATTAGTGGCTTGGGTACCACTATTAGCATTGGTATGATCTTGAGAAGAGCTTTGAGAATTTTAGGCACTAGTGGAAAAATTTGCTTGTGAAGAAAAAGATGGACTAGTAAATGGTTGAGAGGAAGAATCACTAGAAGCATGAGTTCCTTGGGTAGCAAATGATGAACTAGTGGAAGGATTAAGGATAGTTGATCTTATGAGAGGCCCACTAGATGTAGAACCTGCCATGTTAGTTGAGATACTAGGCATGGAGGTGGAAGAAGTTAAATAATAATATGTCATAGCATAATAAGGAGTCAATATTGAAGGGTGAGGTTGATAAGCAAAGAAATCAGTACCCTTAAATCTATTTGAGAAAGTGGGAGTAGGATAATGAGGTTCTTCAACTTGATGGCTAATCATGAGGTTATAGATGGTGGAAGGATCCTTCCCTCTATGTTGAGGGAATTTCATGATAAATAAAATAAATTAAGGAGTATACTCTAACTCAAGTTGATCCTCTAAGAGAAGAGGAGGGTTTTGTTTCAAAGGGGTATGAGGAGGGGTCCCATAGTCCCTCGTATGGGTTACAATATGAAAATTACTAGCATTCATGAAGGGAACCCTACTTTGTCTATGGGAGACCATATTAGGATTGGTCAATTCCATAATGCCTATTGACTAAACTTTAGTGTTGTCACTAAATAGAAATTCCATTATGAAAGGAAAAGAGACAAGGTGAGAAATAAAAGAATCAAAAAGTGAATGACAATAGTACTAGGTCAACCTGGTCGACTTAGTACAAAATAGAGACTGTAAAATTATATTGGGTCCATAGGATCAACCCAATTTCATGAATAATGACTAGCAAAAAGAGGTAAAATTGTTGTAAATAGTACTAGGTTGACTAGGTTAACCTAACATAGTGTATAAGGGTTGAAAATGATACTAGGTTGATAGGCACAATAGACAAGGAAGAAAAAAAAGATGATAATAAGCTATGAATTGAAGCAAGATAATTACAAATAATGTAAGAAAGTAGTAAGTAATGAAAAGGAAACATACAGTTAATTGAATTGATGTTTTCCAATCTAATTAATAGACACAAAGAAAAATATTTCACTAATATTGGTTAATGCAATATTTTACACACAATTGATCAAAGGGAAAGAAAAATTCTTGAAATTAAAGCTAGCAACTTGGTCAACCTAGAATGTTGATTAGATTATTAAGAATTATTTTAAGTGTAAAGAGAAATTGGCTTTAAGTAAGGTATTAGATAGTAATCTATGTTTAGTTTTAGGTAAGTTTAAGATGAAAGGGACTATAGTGGCAATGATACAGGCTTAGTATTGGGGCCTACCCCCTCACTTCACACACCCTGACAATAAGGGTAACATGTGCTTAGCTAAAATATACCATTAAACATGTTTTATACTTGACTAGAGAATGAAGTTAGCTTCCCCTTTAGTGATTAAATATAAGTAGGTTGGCCTATGTAGTCAAATGTTTAAATATTTATTGATGTTTATGTGATTTGGCTATGTGTGAAAAAGAATAGAAATAGTGAAACTAAGTGATTAATTAAAAATCCCCTAATTAGACTATGTGAACTATTCTAAACATACAATAAACTAAAAAGAAAGATGTGATTAATATATATGGTTCATTTCAACTTTGAAACAAGGTATAGTTGAGAAACTATATGGAAAATCATACAGAATAGGGTCGACAGGGTCTAATGAATACTATGGAAGCAAAATTTGAAAATGAAATAGATCGATCAAGTTGACTTGGTTATTTTAGAAAACATAGAACATAGAACTAGGTCCATAGGATTGACTTAGTTGACTATGCAAGGGTAATTTTAAAGACTACAAACTATGAAAGGAAAGTAAAAAAATAGAAAGATATAGAGGAATGGAAATTGACCTAAATGGTTTAGAGATGAAAAGGAGAAGATTTTTTATCAAGAACATTAGAGAAAACTATCAAAAACTTAATAATTAGGTCGATTTAGTCAACCAAACAATATATAAACCTACTAAAAAGTGCTAAAAATATACTAGGTTGACTTGGTTGACCTAATAGGTTGAATAGGAATTCTAAAAATAGGTAAAAACTTAAATTAGGTCAAACTAGTCAATCCAATTATTTGAACATAATTCTATAAGTTAAAAAACTTGTACTGGGTTGAGTTGGTCGAGCTAGTTACCTATTCCTAGAAACCTATGCACAAAGATAAATAATTGGGTCGACAGGGTTGATCTAGCACATTAAATATATGATAAAAATAATGATGAATAGAAATATATAAGTGAAATAAATCCTACAAGGGTTTGATTCACATTGGGTTCACTAGAATGTATGTAATTAAAAATGCATCATGTCCATAAATCAATCCTAGATTAGATGGGATAGAGTACATCAAAACTTTTGATTGGGGGCATATAATTGTTAGGCAAGAGCATGATCAATGTGAGGATCCACTAGACTTGATTGGGGGATCACTTGTCACAACACACCATGTGAGATAGGGTTTCAAATCCTATAGTCTAACACAATCACATAACAACCCTAAAAGAGTCTTATGATTTAATATTTTACTAATCTAATAATAAGAAAAATAAATCTAATATACTGCATACAAAAGCTTGTGGCACAAAGTGAGGGGCTAGAAACAAAAAAAATAAACAACTAAAAGAAACATGTATAAGAGACATATACTCATGTCAATGTATACAAAATCCTAATATATGGAAGAGAATAATAAAAATACACTATCTATCTACTCTTACAAAGGGGGAATAAAGTTAGGAATACTTACCTTTGAAGATGAACCTGTCGAGCCTCAATCTCCCCCTTGGCCAAGGTGTTTTGCAAGAGATAATTATGGTATATAAGGATAACTAAGATAAATCATCTATAGGCTAAACAACCTATCCAAACATCTAAAATACTTATCCATAAGATGAGATTGGAGATACAAAGAAAGTATTGAACCCTAAAGCTTTATTCCCCAAGTAGAATGGTCAATAAGTATATGTTCATTCATACTTATTTGCTTAATTCTTCACTCTTAAAAATGGTGGTAAATGACCTTGTATATATAGTAGTGTCTTACCCTAAAAACTTTTAGGAATGTCAGTTATGCTAGGTCAACCTGGTCGACCTAGAATATTTTTGGGGTTAACTCTCTAAGTTTGTGCTAGGTTGGCCAAGAGGCCAACAAACCAAAAGAGATGAAAAGTCCCCAAACTATGCTAGGTTGACCTAGTCAACCTAGCACAATAGGCAGGTCAAAAGGGTGCTAAGGAAAGAAATGAAGGATAAAACATAGTAATTTATAGGAATAGGTAGAACTTAGAAGAATAAGCTTAGGTTCAATGGTTTCAAGAGTCTTCCCACCCCTTCTCGATGTACCCCTTAAGGCATGTACTCGGAGAGATTAAGACTCAATATGTTCCTACAAGATAAAATGTGTTAGTAATAAAAAAATTTAAAATATTATGTGTATACACATTTTATTTCTATCTTTAATTCAATAATATTACTCTTTGTTCTATATTGCTAATAACTAGCATCAAAATTAAAGGTTTATTTGGCAGATAAACTCATAGGAAAAGAGGGTTCCTAGTTCGAGTGGGAGCAATGGTAGAAGAAGGAATGTTTAAGGTCAATAAGTTCAATGGCCAAAACTACCAGCTATGGAAGATGCAAATGGAGGACTATCTATATTAGAAGGATCTTTTCCTACCATTGGGTGTAATAGCAAAGAAGTTAGTGATTATGAAGGATGAAGATTGGGAGGTTCTTAACAGAAAGGCACTAGGATTAATATGGTTGCGCTTGGCAGCATTGGTGGCCTTAAATATTTGAAAAGGAAATACAATAGAGGATGTGATAAAGGCATTAAATAGAGTGTATTAAAAACCCTCAACCTCTAACAAGGTATTTCTTATGAAGTATATATTTAATCTACAAATGTCAAAAGGTGGGTATGTTTTTGATCATTTAAAATAATTTAGCATGATCATAAATTAGTTAACCTCTGTAAGAGTAAATTTTAATGATGAGGTTAGGGGTCTCTTGATTATATTCTCATTTCTAGAAAGCTATAATGGTTTGGTCATGGATGTGATTAATTCTGATCTAGTTCAAACACTTTAAAGTTTGATGATGTTAGTGTTATTCTTAGCGAGGAAATGTGATAGAAAAGAATAGGTCAGATATCAAGTAATTATTCAAATATGGAGAATAGGGGAAGACAAAAGGATAGATGAAAGGGCCTGGGGAATCATGGGAATTCTAAGAAAGGTAGATATAAACCTATAGGAATGTTGGTATGTTGTATTTGTGGGAAGAAAGGACACTTGAAGAAAGATTGTTGGTTTTGAAAAGGGAAACAAGGAGATGAACAATAATATAAAAATAAAGAATAAAATATAGAAGTTGATGTGTTACAAGATGCTTTAATCCTTTCTTTATATAACATTAATGATTCTTGGGTGTTAAATTCAAGGGCTTCATTTCATGCTACACCCCATAAGAAATATTTTCAATACTGTGTTCAAGGTGATTTTGAACAAGTTTATTTGGGTGATGGTGAACCCTATAAAATTTTAGGAAAGGGTAAGATATAGATAAAATTATAGAATGGAAATAAATGGTTGTTGAAAGAGGTGAGGCATGTTTCTATGTTGAGAAGAAATCTAATTTTAGTAGGGCAGTTAGGAAATGATGGCTGCATAGTTACATTTGCAAAAAATTCATGGAAGGTCACTAAAGTATCAATGGTAATAGAAAAAAGAGAGAAGGTAGGTACATTATATTTATCTAATGGTAATGTTGACTCTTCTATTGCATTAGCTTCTACAGAAGAGGATATAAAATTATGGCACCATAGATTTGGGCACATAAGTGAGAAGGAGATGCAAGTTCTGCACTAAAATAATTTGTTGCTAGATTTGAAGAAGGTAGATTTGGATTTATGTGATCATTATGTGTATGAAAAACAAAAGAGAGTCAAACTTCTTAGAGTTAGGAAGATAAAGAAGGATGAAAATTTAGAGCTTTTGCATATAGATGTATGGGGACCATCTCGAGTATCATCCCTTAGTGGATCTTCTTATTATATTACTTTTATTGATGATGCAACTAGAAAAACATGGGTTTATTGCATATGAAAAAAAAATAATGTTTTTGATACTTTTAAGAAATAGAAAGCTTTGGTTGAGAATGAGATAGGAAATAAGTTAAAGTGTGCCAGATCACATAATGGAGGTGAATACTACAACAAGGAATTTGATAATTATTGTTCATCCCATGGAATTCATAGAGAGGATATGGTTCCAAGAACACCATAAAAAAATGGTGTGTCAAAAAGGATGAACAAGAAAATCATTAAATGTGAAACATGAGATTACATGCAGGGTTACCCTTACAGTTTTGGGTAAATATTGTGGATACTACTATTTACTTGATAAATAGAGGACCTTCAAGTCCTTTAGATGGTGGCATTCTAGAAGAGGAATGGACAAGTAAAAAGGTAGATTATTATTTTTTAAAGACTTTCAATTTTGAAGCATTTGTCCATATTGATTAAGAAAATATAACCAAGCTTGAAGCAAAATCCAAGAAATGTACTTTTATTGTATATGGAGTTAATGATTTTGGTTAACGTTTATGGGATTTTGAAATTTTCAAAATCATTAGGAGTAGAAATGTGATCTTTATTGAGAAGGTCATGTACATATATCAGTTGCAGGGAAAGAAATAAGAAAAGACAAATATTGAATATGCAGTACTTGATGAAATCACTAAAAATGAAATTCCAAAAGTGCTAGAAAATTAGAATGTGTAATAAATATAACAAGTACCTCAAATTCCTAGAAGTTTAGTTAAAAGATCTACCAGAGTAAGTAAACTCCCTGAATGATACTCTACTTCACTTTATTATTGACTGGTGGTGGTGAGTTGTAAATCTATGAAGAAGTAATGTAGTTAGAAACTAGAAAGAAGTGGGAGCAAGGAATGAAAGAGGAGATGGACTCCTTGGTACATAACCAAACTTGGGATTTGGTTCAGTTGCCTATAGTTAAAATAACATTATATAATATATGATTTTATAGGTTGAAATAAGATGGAGGAAAAAAGAGGTACAAGGCCAGACTTGTTGTAAAGGGGTTTACACAAAATAAAGGTATATTTTTTGATGAAATATTTTCTCTAGTAGTTAAAATGACTTATATAAGAACTATTTTAATTTTGGTTGTAGTAGAATATGTTCATCTTGAAAAGTTAGATGTGAAGATAGATTTCCTTCATGGTAACTTGGAGGAGTAAATATATATGGAGCAACCACGGGGATACGAAGTTAAAGCTAAGGATAAAATGGTATGCAAGTTGAAGACGAGTTTGTATGGCCTAAATCAAGTTCCAAGACAATGGTATTTGAAATTTGACATGTTTATGGTAGAAGAAGGTTATAATAGATGTCATTTTGACCATTGTGTTTGATTTAAGATATTATAAAATGGCATCTATATTATTTTTTTATTGTATGTAAATGGCATGCTTGTTGCAAGGTCTAACTTGCATGATATCAATGAGCTCAAAATAAAACTAGCAGATTCATTTACAATGAAGAATAGGGGTGTTGCAAATTAAATCCTTGGTATGAAAATAACAAGAGATAGGAAAAATATAAAATTGGCATTGCCTTAATAATAATACATCAAGAAGGTATTAGTCAGGTTCAATATGTAATATGTAAAACCAATGAGTACACCTTAGAGAGGGCACTTCAAATTAAGCAAGGAATAGTATCCTAAAATGTAGGAAGAAATCAATTATATGTCCAAAGTGTCATATGCTTCAGTAGTTGGAATTTTAATTTATGTTATGGTGTGCACTATACTAGACATTTCTCATGTAGTGGGAGTTGTCAGCAAGTTTATGAATAATCTATGAAAAAACACTAAGATGCAGCCAAGTGTATTCTCAGGTACTTGAGAGAGACCACTAATAAACAATTATGTTATGAAGGGTTAGATGTTACCTTACAAGGATATGTTGATATAGACGTGGATGGAGATTAAGATGGTAGGAGGAGCACTATAGGTTATGTATTTATTATCAATGACATAGCAGTTAGTTGGATTTAAAAATTCTAGAAGATAGTTGTTTTATCAACTACAGAAGTAGAATATGTTGCAGCCACAAAATCAAGCAAGGAGATGATATAGATGCAATGGTTTATGGAATATTTGAGGTAGAATCAAGAATATTATAGGTTTTATAGTGATATCTAGAGTGTAATTCATTTATCAAATAACTCAGCATTCCATTCAAGAACCAAACATATATAACTCAAGTATCACTTCATTCATTCAATTTTGAAGGATGGTCAACTGAATTTGAACAAGATCCATACGAGTTAGAATCATATATATATTCTAACAAAGGTATTCATAAAATAGAATCTAGAGAGTTTTTTAGCTTCAATAAATCTTCAAGGATAATAATGAAGATGAGAAACATGGTAAGGTCAAAGTTCAAAGAAAAGTCCAAGGAATAGTTGTAGCGGTGGAGTTGAAACAATCAGTCTCCAAGAGGGAGATTGTTGGATGGTGGAGCCTAGTCTTATTTTAATGCCTAGTTCCCAATAGGGGGTGTGGGGTGAAAAAACTCCCCACTAGGGTTTCCATGGGTTCTAGCGGGGTAGTGACCATATTTGGATCCCCCCTAGTGGGGGTTTGGGGACAACACCCCAAAGCAAAATTTTGTTAAAAATGCATTGTAAAATATTGTAATTTCAAAGTAAATATGTACCATTTACTATTAGGTCACTAATCTAATGGTAGAGATTATGTTTGTGCATTTTTTCTCCAATATGTAACCCTCATTTGATATGAGGGCATTATAATCATGGTAGCATACTATGTGTGAGTGAAGAGGATATTGTAGTGGATGTATTGCAGGTTTTTCCCTTCATTTGTTAGACTAAATAATAAGGAGGACTGGCTATTTTTCTATGGACGTAGCCCATATTAGGTGAACCATGTTAAATCTATGAATCTAACGTGTTTTGTTTTTTCCATTTTATTTGTCTTTAATTTATTAATATTTCTCTATGTTTTATATTCCTAACAAAAGTATGTATACTTATGTATTTAAACCTAGTTTCAACTTTGTTTCTTATCTACATACAAATATAGATAAAACCTTATTATAACCCACTATTTATCTGAGAAGATATTTATAGTGATTTGATCGAGGCATAATTATTTCATACCTCAATAATATATAGCTAATAGTTTATTTTACTTGAATATATATATATATATATATATATATATATATATATATATATATATATATCATTTATCTCTTATATATAATAATTTATTTGTGTGTGTGTGTGTGTCTCATTGAATGTTATCACAAAAAAATTATAATTTCTTTTTTAACCAAGTATACTGAACATTCCAACATTGATTTAAGATCAAGGAAATTACAAGAGTAATTTATAATCTTTTTTGTATAATATCAATTTTTATAAGGATCCCATGATAATTACAGTCATTCTTGAAAAGAAACATGGGCTAGTAGTGCAACTCAACCTAGTATCACAACATAGTTGGTAGTTTTAGCTCAACCAAACCACGACATGAAAATATGAGGCAAAAATAAATTTCAACCAAACATTTGATCTTGCATTAAGGAGGAAACTTAGTTTTCTACTTGCATTTACCATTTTTTCTTAACCAAAATATATGGAGCACTCCTAATTACTATAATGATATCTAATCTTAGTCATTTAGCATAAAAACTCTCCATTCATAATAGGAACTAATAAATCACTGTACTTAAATATATAGGTCACTTAACCTATTTAGCAAGTCATTGATTTTTCTAAGTGAATCGTTACATATTATTGTATTATCCTATTGAGTCATTGCATTTAATCTATAAACTTCATAGTAATTAAGCATGGATTATTTTTTATGTATATTTTTTATATAGCTCACTATAATATTTTGGCAAGAGGATTATGTCAACTAGATCACCTCTCTACCTTAGCACTTTATTTCACAATATAAGCAATTTTATTTATATTTATAAGGAAATATAGTGGACTGGCATAGTATAGAATGTGTACTAGTTTTGTTTATATATAGATGATTCACTATATAATATATACGTAGGTTGTTATATATTGGTAAATTGATGGGCTATTGATACACAATCTAAAAAAATGTAAATAAAATAATTATTCATTACATCTAATCTCCAGAAAAAAACTAAGAATGCAAAATTGGATGAGTTATTGTCTAAATAAAGTTGAAGAAGCAACTACCATAACTCACATGATGACCATCCCCATAATCATCTTTTACAATAAATTCTTCAGCATTTAATTTATCTTTTATCTTATTCTACATTACTTGCATCATGGGGGAGTCAACAGAGCCTAGTTTAAACACCTTCATTTCTTTAGCACAAAAGCCATGTCTAAGTGGATTTAATCCCCCCTCATTACCACCATGTAACATCTCAAATAAATGTGGTATCACCTTAGATGTAATCCCCATGTGAAATAAAAGAGCAATGCCCAATGATTTAGATAGTAAATGGTTAAGGATAAAACTCCCAACTATGTAATATGTAATCATGGGTCATATATCTTCTATCTCTCTATCATTGTCCTCCCTTTCTCATACATAATTCATTATCTTAATTTAACTTTCATATTTTATTCAATCTATATAATCATGCCCAAATCACCTTTATTTTTCATGCTAATTACCCATCATTCAATGGTGAAGACTTCTAGCTATTTTGAATTTGCATGAAGTTTATAGTAACTAAACTCTATGTTTTAAATGCCATAAAAATTCAATTTTTAATTCAAATTAAAAGATGATATCACCTAAAAGACTACTTATGTTCAATTTATTTAAACATTTCCTTAATTCAACTTATTTATAGTTATCTCCTCCTTTAACACACCAAAAATTGTAGTATTCCTCATTTTGTACTTTCTTAGCTAGCATTTTAACTATTTCAAAAATCATGCATGAAATACTTGTGTTTAAGGCTTAGTTATTTACTAAGTTTGGTTAAGTCTAATTTTATATCTTCATTCATAATGGATTCTATGCAAAGGGTTTATCTCTTTATCTTGATAATTGAATTTTCTTAATTTAATTATAATAGGCAATTAATAAATTCAACTATCATAAAATATATATTTTAATCAAATACCTATGAAAATGGATTATACATATATAATAATTAAATCAAATACTTACATTTATGTCTTGAATAATTAATATACATAAAGACATTAAATAGAGATAATGATATTTACCGAATATCATTTAAATCTATCATCAAGTTAAGTACCCTAATTAGGGTCTGCATCGAGTATATGATCATAAAACAAAATTTGTATGATAATATATTTGCACTATTAAATCATACATGCTATCACACAATTATAACATCATAATCATAAACCAAAATATGATCATAGCATAAGTATTTTAGCACTCAAAAACAACTAACTCTCTAGATCAAATAGAGAGTTAATCAAGTTATTATGTTGTGACGTATGTGTTGGGTCACTAGTAATTCCTCTGACATCCCCCCAGTCATCCCATCTATTCCATCATCTTCAATTATGCTTTCCTTGATCATGCTCTAAGGGTAGGATTAATCTTGCATCCACCTCCCAACAAGTAGGTAGTTACTATGAGTCATCATATATATCAATCAATGATGCAAAACTAATAAATACACATCCATAATGTACATAATAAGAAAATACAGTTGTCACATCATGTGATATAATCAATATATCAATGTCCCATATTGTATATGTTATGAAGATTAAATCAAATCAATACAAATCAGTTGTTAACCATATTAATCCATAGATTCTAAGGTTATAAAACATATGATGAAATAGGGATGTAACATCCTTCTCCCCTAAAATTTGTCAGTGTCCCGATGACACTTATTCACACCATATTTTTAAATATCAAAGAGTTGAACAAAATAAAAACATAGTATCTAGTATTGAATCAAGTAAACAAAGTTTGTGAGTGTTAAATACTCAAATTAGTTTGATCATGATCATCTCTAGATCCAAAACTGTAAGCCAAGCCTATAATATCTTAGTAAAAGATTTATTGACTTCCCAAAAGCACATGAGATCATCACAAAATCCAAAAACAAATGGCCAAAGAGATTTACACAAAACCTTCCAGCCCCTCTGCTCATCTCTCTAACCTAGAGTGTGTTTTTCTAATCCTAGAGAAAAATGTTTGGGAAAAATGGAAAAATAGTGTTTATAAGTTAATACGATTGCTACTTTGAATAGCTTCAAATAAGTATAACATGTCAATATTATCACTACTCTATAGAGATCCTAACAAGTACGCCAATGAATTGAAATTATAAATACTACATTTCCATCACATACAAAATTATGGAATACCCATCCATTATATACATGTGTATGGCTATATGATTGAATTTGACAAAATTTTGTTTGTCAAATCTTAGATTTGAAAATTCTATCTATCAGATCCAAACTCAGTCATTTTTGAGTCAATGTAAGTCTAATTAAGATATACTCCTATCGCTTATAACTCATGTTCCTAATTCACCACTCTTCCCTCAGGTTTCCATGACCTAACGATCTCCAATATGTGAATAAGGTTCAATGAAACATGAATATATATTAACAAATCATTGAAAGAAATACTTTATGCTAAATGATTCTATATGTACTAACATACATATAATAAAAATCATGCAATCATTCCAAAATTGTATCAAGTCATAATTAGTATCATATTTCATAGCTTAACCTATACTATTATATTCATAGTTTAGAGGAAAAAATACTAAAATTAACATAACATACAAAGGCCAAGGATCATACCATCCTTACAACCTTATAAAGGTAGCAAGTGAGATAATATCTCCTTACTTGCATGACTAGCATACAGGTTAAAAGTTTATCTCAATCTTTTTAGACTATCAAGATGTTCTACACACCTTATACCCTACATGCTCTCGTATAAATGTACATATATAATTCTTCAAAACAACATGCTTCAAAAAGAGAATAATATCAATCTAACAAAGGTATATAATAACATAATAATTGTAATTACTAGAATTAATATAAATTCAAGGCTTGCCATTCCTCATGGTCAAAGTTCATAATTTAGATAAAATAATGACTCTAAAAAGTCACAAGTGGAAAATAGAGAACTAATATCTCAAAAACAAAACTCTTACATACCCTCACATGGTAAAAGGAAACATCATAACCCAAGTTTGCCAAATTACTACCTACATACCAAAATTTTCAAGAGTAGTATCATAACATACTTACTCAATTGGAAGTAAAATATTAACCACAAGGATGCATCAATCCATCTAATCCTACAACTTCTCTCAACAAGAAGTAGATACCAATATCCCACTAACTCAAGGGAATAAGATCAAATAACATTTCAAAAATAAGTTTTTTTAAGTAAAAACTAAATCAACATACTATATATATAAAGGTCTTAATCCATGTAATCAAACTCCTAACACAAATTAATTCACAACCAAGACATCTATATTCAACTACAAGAAAATTCCCACCGCACTAGGTGGTGCCAATCTAGAATGATCTTATGGGATTTCCCACTCCTATGATTTGTGTAAATAAGACACAAAACTAAATCATAAATACTTAAGTGAGAATCACTTCATACTTTTAAAACACTCACAACACAACACAAATGGTGAAGGTGATTCGATTACCAACCAAACATGTAATCATACTCGAGGTGTTCAATCTAAAAGATCAAAATATGGTAGGAAACTCTCATGAACTATGATATACACTTACCTACCCCAACACCTTAAATAACCATCACCAATGAGACACTTGATAAACCACCCCTTTAACAAATCTAAGGGGGTATAAATGCTCCTAGGGTACACACTCAATGTATCACACATACATTCACATTTCTACTTTCTGTTAAATAGAGAGGTGTGAAAATGCTAATGGACTCATTAGGTCATAAAGTTTGAGCCACAGCTCTGATACCACATGTGATAACCCTACTGGGTTCTAATATAAAATATGTGATTTTTTTTAAAAAACACAAACTATAAATTGATTACACTACAAAAATCTAAGAAAATGATACATAATTACTTCTAGAGTGATAACTAGAATTAAGTATGTAAAAATAGTTATTAATGACTATCAATATATAAAATGCATCATAATACATTCATAGAAGTAAATAAAATTATCCAGTTATTATTTGTACAATACTTAGCACTATTGTCTATCTATAATAGCTAGGCAATTACAATTATACATGATAATATTTCTAATAATCAATGCAATACTACACAAAGTATAAAAATAAGATACAAGGTTCCCTATAGCATGAATCCCTAGACTCTTTAGTATATGTGGTAATTTCAAGAGTCACCTCAAATGTAGTACTATTATGGGGAGGGAGAGCATCATCTAAGTGCTTTTCCACACCAACTACGAACCAACAATACCCTACACTGATCCCATCAAGGATTTTACTTCCCTTCATAGATGAGTAGATAGATATGGTACAGGAATCTAGAGTAACTAGCAAGTACCCATGTGATGTATGATTTCTAAAACTAAACATGCAATGTATCATAGAAAACCCATTCTATTTTAAGATATTGCACTAACATATAAATCACACACACCAAACTTTGATAAAGTCTCACTATACATTAGCTAACCACAAGATTCATTCAATTTTCATCCTACTAGCAATCCTATCACAAGACATATTAACCATAAGATTAAGCAAAGTATACATTTTATTCTATCAATGTATGAATGAATCTTACATTATTATCTAATTCATACTAGAAATAATGACTATATTTTATACCACCCAAGTAAAAATACATATTTAACTATAGATTTCAACTACCATAATAATTTACATACAAACTACACCTCACGATAACCCCATATTATCATAGTCTAGTGTTCTAAGGCATTACTACTAGTTTTCTACTATCAGTAATACAAATTAGTCTTAAATACATGGAAACATAACTTCTATTCAAACAAAAACACAAGTCACATCTTTCACAAGACATAAATATTCTATCCTAGCATTCATTACTCATTCAAAGATTGTATGTATGCAAAAATAATGTCTTACTTTCTACCAGCAAACATACTATTCAAAGTAACAACCAACACACCTATATTTACATAGGTGCGGGTCTAGACATAACAATTACATTATGTACCATCCAAATATATCATAATTTAATATTGTATAACTCTATAATATCCCATAATATCATAGACCATTATGCATGAGCACCCTACTCAAACACGAATCAACAATCTTACTCTTATAAATATTAATCAAGCAAGCATAGGATTATACTGCTTGAGTATACCCTAGATAATACTACATATTAGTAATAAAAAAACATAATATTTAATCACACATATTGGTGCACTATGTTATGTCATAAAATTCAAAACACTTGTACATAATTTACTCATAATAAATATTGCACATGTGTTTTCATTATAATATGCAAATATATAAATTCAACAATCCAACTTTGTTATTATTAAAGAGTAAGATAACTCATAAATCAAGAACTCAATCATTATACTTTCCTATTCATAAAATGTATTGACTATCTTTATTAAAATTAAGGGATTTTCCAATGTAATACCACTTTATAGCTCTTATCCCTAACTAGATAAATTCCCACAATCAAAACATATATAGCTTTTCAAAAGTTTCAAAGTCAGCATGGTCTTTTGTTTTTATTTTGCATATGATTAGAAAACATTTTACTAATTGATCTTTGTGAAACACGATAGTTCATCAAGTACATAGATATATAAATCCCTCTTAAGTTGTGATAACATACTAGTCAAAACTATGTAATAGGCATGCATAAGTAAGAGTCTAATATTCACATATCTAGAAAATAGATTGTTCTATCTATAGCACTATAAGTGTAGGCATACTTTATAAATTTACACACCTGCATAACATATATTATGGGATTGCCAACTAGTAAAGTATTCACCTTTGCCCCACTTTTGTTATATGGTTAAAGTATGTATACTTATCTATTTGAACCTAGTTTCAGCTTTGGTTCATATCTACATACAAGTATAGATAAAACCTTATTATAACCCATTGTTTATCTGAGAAGATATTTATAATGATATGACCAAGTCATAATTATTGCATACCTTAATAATATATAAATAATAGTTTATTTTACTTAAATAAATAGATATATTATTTATCTCCTATAATATATATATATATATATATATATATATATATATATATATATATATATATATATATATATATCTAAGTCATTGAATGTTATCACAAAAAATTTACTATTTATTTTCAAATTGAGTATATAAAACATTCCAACATTGATTTTAGATCAAGCACATTACAGGAGCAATTTATAATCCTTTTTGTAGAATAATAATTTTTATAAGGATCCCATGATAATTACACTCATTCTTGAAAACAAAACTTGGGTTGGTAGAGCAACTCAGCCTAGAAGTGTAACAAAGCTAGCAGCTACAACTCAGCCAAACCACAACATAGATATCCAAGGCAAAAATAAAGTTCATCCAAACATTCAATCTTGCATTAAGAGGAAACATAATTTTCTATGTGAATTTATCATTTATTTCTTAATTAGAATATATAGATCATTATTACTTATTGTAATAATATCTAATCTCAATGATTTAGCATACAAACTCACCATACATAATAAGAACTAATAAATTGATGTTCTTAAATAAATAGATCACTTAACGTATTTAGCAAGTCATTGATTTTTATAAGTGAATCACTACATATTTCTACATTATCCTATTGAATTACTACATGTAATATATAAACTTCATAGTACTTAAACATGGTTTGTTTGTTGTGTATATTTTTTGTATTACTCACTATAATATTTAGCAAGAGGACTATCCCAACTAGATCACCTCTCTATCTTAGCACTTCATTTCACAATATAAGCAATTTTATTTATATTTATAAATAAATGCAGTGGATTGACATAGTATATAATGTGTACTAGTTTGATTTTTGTATATTTAATTCACTATGTAACATATATGGGGGTCTTTATATATTGGTAAATTAATGGGCTATTGATACACAATCTAAAAAAATGTAAATAAACTAATTATTCATTACATCTAATCTCTAGAAAAAATTAAGAATGAAAAATTGGATGATTTATTATCTAAATCAATTTAAGGGAGGAAAAACCATACCTCACATGATGACCATCCCCATAAGCATCTTTGACAATAACTTATTCAACATTCAATTGCTTGTTTATCTTATTTTGCATTACCTACATCATGGGGGAGTCAACAAAGCTTGGTTTGGACACCTCTGTTGCCCTAGTATAAAAGCCATGTTTAAGTGGATTTAAGCCCCCTTCAATACCACTATGTAACATCCTAGATACACATGGTATCACCTTATATGTAATCCCCTTGTGAAATAAAAGAGCTCTACCCAGCGATTTAGAGAGTGGATGGCTAAGGACAGAACTCCCAACTACATAATATATAATTATGGGTCATATATCTTCTATCTCTCTGTCATTGTCCTTACTTTTCCATGAATAATTCCTTATCTTAATTTAAATTTTAGATTTTATTTAATCTCTATAATCATGCCCAAATCACCTTTATTTTCCATGCTAATTATCCATCATTCAATGGTGAATACTTCCATCTATTCTGAGTTTGCATGAAGTTTGTAGTAACTAAACTCTATATTTCAAATTCCATAATCATGCAATTTTTAATTCAAATTAGAAATTGAGATCACCTAAAATACTAATTATCTTCAATTTATTTAAATGTTTCCTTAATTCAATTTATCTACAGTTATCTCCTCCTTTAACACACCAAAAAATGTAGTATTCCTCACTTCATACTTTCTTAGCTAGAAATTTAATTATTTCAAAAATCATGCATGAAATACTTGTGTTCAAGGCTTAGTTATTTATTAAGTTCACTTAAATCTAATTTTAGACCTTCATTCACAATGGATTCCATGCAAAGGGTTTATCTCTTTATTTTGATAACTGAATTTCCTTAATTTAATTATAACAGACAATTAACAAATCCAATTATTATAAAATAACTATTTTAATCAAATACATGTGACAATGGATTATACATATATAATCATTAAATCAAAGACTTACATTTATGTATTGACTATTTAATATACATAAACACATTAAATCAAGATAATGATATTTATTGAATATCATTTAAACTTATCATCGAGTTAAGTAACCTGATTAGTGTCTACATCAACTAAATGATCATAAAACAACATTTTTATGATAATATATATGCACTATTAAATAATACAAGATTTCACACAATCATAACATCATAAGCATCAAATGAAATATGATCATAGTAGAAGTATTTTAGCACTCAAAAACAAACTAACTATCTAGATCAAATAGAGAGTTAATCAAGTTATTATGTTGTGATGTGTGTGTTGGGCCACTAGCAACTCCTTTGACATCCCCCTAATTGTCCCATCTATTTGATCTTCTTTGATGATACTCTCCCTCATCATGATATAATGATAGGATTAATCCTGCATCCACCTCCTAACAAGTAGGTAGTTAGTCTGAGTCATCATATATATCAACCAATTGTGCAAAATGAATAAATACACATCCATAATGTACACAATAAGAAAATATAGTTGTCACATCATCTAATCTAATTAGTATATCACTATCCCATAACACTATATGTCATAAAGCATAAATCAAAGTAATAAAAATCAGCTATTAACCATATTAATCCATTTATTCTAAGGTTATAAAACATAAGTTAAAATTGAGATGTAATATAGGAGGCTTGAAAATTCCCTTAAGAGGAAGCTTCATCCCAAGCCTGGCTACCAAAAAAGCTAAGATTCTCTAAAATTTCACAATCTCATCTAATATCGCATAGCTATAGTCTGTATTATCTAAAACACCAAGTGAATAATCATATCCAAATCTAAATATTCTTAATGCAAGGTAAAATATCTAGTTTCATTTATAAAAATATTCACTCCATTGATCACATGTGTAGCATAAAATAAATTTATGCACCTTACGGATTGCTTAGATTTGTCCAAATTTAAATTTATAATAACTTTTTGATAATTTCATTTCTAGTGGCCTTCAAATTTATTATCATCCTTTTGTGCCACATGGCATGCCATCAATATTTCAAGATTTACCATGGTCTCACGTGCTATGGGGAAAAACCAAAATCAGTAACTTTCATCTTCCCTTCTCGAGCATTTAGACCTAGCTCAGTGGTTAAATATTATTGACCAATAAAAACATGAAAATATGTTTTTCTTCTTCATCTTTCACTCTTAGTTTTTCCTTCTATGTGGTTTTATCTTTAAAAGTGTGATATTTTTACACATGGAATACTTCTCAAATTTTACCTCCTTAGGAATTTCTTGTTAATCAACCTCTATGAACCTCTAACATTTCAACATCCTGTTGCTTCATCATGTGTTCTAACCCTACCCTTTCGTAAAATTCCATCAACTTTTGGACACACAAAACACATTCCCTCCTCCCTACTATCTCTTATTCACATTATTCCTTGTGATCAAACTTTCTTGACTTGCTAACACCTAATAACTCATCCTTCCCATGTGATGTCAATATAAATAACTATAGTCCTTCCTTTCTTCATCATACAAGGTAGCTATCACATCATTCTGTATAACCTTCATGCACTAAGCATGTTTTAATTTGTGTTTATAAATTATTTTATGTACTCACACCACCAATGTCATCCTAAATACCAAGTATTTTCTAAACTTTAATTGAATGATTATATCTATTAAAAACTTGGGTTTTTATATCCATAGAGATGGGTGGGATTTTTTTTTAGAAGGCATGAACAATTTCCTAATTTTTTGCCAATCCTCTCTAAATTTACTTTCGATGCATAGCTATTATAAAAAAAATTTATGGTGAAATCTAAATTATAAATGGGATTCTAAATAAAACAAGGGTGGTGTAGTGGCTAGTCATTTCCTTAATATTGAAAAATATTTATGATTGAATTTAGATATAAATTTGCAATATAAGCTTAGAAAAATAGTGATTGATATGAGGGTATTAAATATGAATAGTTAAGGATAAAATATTATTAGCTAGGGTGAAATATATATTATCCCTACTTTGGTAGGGACTAACAAAATGTTTGTAAGCTTTTGTAGTTTATCAACTTGTTAAAAAACTAAATTTGATTGTAACATGCATCTAGTTTAAAACTAAAAAAATGGGAAAACATTAAATTTAAATAGGGTAGATGAAATTATACATGTATTGGATTGAACATGGAAATAATAACTATATTGTAAATTTATTACAATAATTATTGAAACATAGAGAAGTTATATTTAAAGTTATTGGATAATTTTCATGTGACATATATGTAGGCCTCCACATATGATTATTCTAAAATGTTTTTATACTAGTTATAGGTAATTTCATAATTTCCACAAGTCTTAAGGAGTTAAGGATCTCATAAGAATGAAACTTTAGTCCACATCAGCTAGATGAGTACTGTCAAATGGTAAATATGTCATAATTAAGATTCCAGCTAAAAATTAGAATCACCTAGCATTGACTAGATATTCAATTTATCTATTTACCCTGACATTTGGGTAATGTATTGGATTGATAATCAATCGCATTTAAAGCTATATAGAATTGAAATTTATTTTGGTGAAATATATTTTTCACAAGTATGAAAAATTAGTTGTATTTTATGTGTAAAAAACTCATAAATACAACATTCAAATATAGTCACAGTTGTGATGATTTATGGGTACCTTATCTGAAATTGTATATGATATGGCAAGTGTCATTGCATAAAAATGAGTTACAATATGACAATTGACACTTGAAATTTTGTCGTTAAAATTGTGATTTATTACTTTAATGAATAAATAAATGTTGATATATTTTTCATTTTTAAAATGAATCTTTAATTATTACTTTGATATGAATAGAATAGTCCGTAAAAACATATAAAAGTATATTCTTTAATTTTTGGGTGTTATTTATTTCTAAAAATGATTAATGTTATGGTAAAATAATTACTTCAATTTTTAGTATTTTTAAGGAGAAAAAAATCAAGATCCATAAATAACTACAAATAATTTTTAGATTTAATTATACTTTCTAATTTTAATTGTTTATGACTAAAATCAATAATATCATATAATATTTTTACTTTGTACAAATATAGAAGTAAAATAAAACAAAAATAAATATATTTTAAAATGATATTGTATAGTACTAAAGATAATGGTATAAAAAAACCACAAAAATCCACAATACTAATTCAAAAGGAAGAACTAAAAATAGTATTTTAAATCCCCAACACCTTTTCCTTTTCATTTAAGCTTATCCAAATGTAAATCAGTAGCTTTCCCTTAATATTTACACCTATCATTAGATAAAGTATATTTAATATTATGAATTGACTTCAAGTGGTTAATAAGTTATTGAAATTATACTTTCTACTACCCGGCTCTTCTTTTTCAAGGCCATTTTCCACTCAGAGTTTTTACAACATATTTGTTTTTTCTATTTTTATTTTTTAAGGTTGGGGATACGGTTATATAATAAATAAAAGTTAATAAAGATAATTTTTAATCTTTTGAATATTATTAAAATTAAAATTTGAAAATAGAAATACATCCATCAAGGTTAAAATCCCTTTAGGTACCCGACACAAAGAGTTAAGTGGTTAAGGCTAGTATCATGCCCCAAGTGAATATGATGGTGTAGATGCCTCTTACTCATGATTTATTAGTTGAAGGAGTTCACTTATTTAAATTTATTGTTATTCCTATTATAATCCACTAAATTTTTATTTCTAAAAAATGGCTGAAATGCCAACATTCTATGTAATTCAATGATTCTATGTGAATGTCACCTATTGAAGCACACATAAAAAATAGAAAAATAAGGTTTAAATTAATCTATTTAATTTTTACCATTAATAAATATTTGAGAATTTGAGAATAAAAATAAAATTTAAATTAATTTTATCTAACTTACATCTTTAATGAATAATGAATATTTAATAAAAATTAAAATATAGATTAAATTAGTCCTAATTTAAAATATGTTTTAGAGTGATTTTAGGGCTTCATGGGTCCCTTTCCAAAAAAAATAGTGATGATAGAAAACTAAATGGCCTAGCTTAACAATAGAATTGTCAAGGCATATGACCAGTAAAAAACCAAACTTTCTATAGCCCAAGTTTTTATCTCCATAAATAGCTTATTTATTGTTAACTAGCTACAAACATTAAAGAACTAAATAGTGAAAACTGGCCAATAGTACAAAAAGAACCTACTATTTCATTTGCCTACTTCTATTCAAGTATTATTAACTCGGTCTCTTTCCCAACATTATTAACCTTCAAACCTGATTTTAGCA
Source organism: Torreya grandis (assembly GCA_037957365.1). Taxonomy (NCBI): domain Eukaryota; kingdom Viridiplantae; phylum Streptophyta; class Pinopsida; order Cupressales; family Taxaceae; genus Torreya; species Torreya grandis. The sequence goes on from JARHVA010004123.1 coordinate 247,588, forward strand.
CCCTATCTTTCTTCTTCGATAAATTTTATTGGAGCATTTAAACATGAGAACACTCCCCCAACTCTAGAATAACCAATTTCAATTCTTTATCAAGCATCATAGACTCAGTATCCACTAACTTTAAAAATTTAGCCTTTTCTTTTATCTTCCCTACAATTTTTCCACTTTCCTCTACTCTAATCACCATGGAGGTGCCTAAAAAAATCCTCTTACAACCCCATGTGCTAGCCATTTTATCGCCCTTAGCTTGCCTAAATTCCTCCACTGAGCTCACCACACTTCAAAATATGGAATGGGGATCAATAAATATTACACATAGGGCATAACTACTCCTCTAGAATCTTCCTTCCCACCCTCCTTTGAACAAGCTTCTTCAACCTCTTTGGCAAAATTTATCAAAAAAATAATCCTTTCTTCCAAAATGTGAAATATTGATAAAGGAACAAAACCTAGACCATCCTTACCAAAAATTGGCAATTCCTAAATGGTCCTAAAGGTAGAGAATCTAATGCTAAAAGCAAGCCTACCCTGTGTTCCATCCAAACAAAAAACTCCATCATTTTCTTTATCTGCTCCTACTGTGAAACAACTAGACACAGGTTGATTGCAAAGAGAGATGTTAAATCAAAATTAACTCTCGCCATTTTACTCTCAAATAACACTTCCAAGCCTAAAACCACCTCTAAGGCTTCTACCACTTCTAAAATGGGAACCCAGAAAACATTCATCAGCCTTGTTTTAGAAACACTTCCTATGAATCCCATATCTCTAGCTTTGGCCCCTCCTAATCTCAAAGGCCAACCCAACAATTCCACCAACTCCATCTCCATACTGAAGAACCAAACCAAACTAGCATCCAAAAACCATTTTTGATTATAGCATCCAACACTTAGATATACATCCTCCCAAGAAATTCACATGAAATGTCATAAATACCCCATCAATTCTACCTAATTTCCATAATTACCTTCATCAATAGCTTAGTCATCACCCAAAATAAATGAAAAGAAGCTTGCTAGAAAAAAATAACCCCAACACCCCCCACCCTTTTTATTTTTTATTAAATCTTAATAAAATTAAAAATTATAGGTCTACCATTTCTACCCCCAAATAGTCACTCCATCCTTGCTTGGTATTGTCTACCCTGGACACCTTTCTTTGATCAATTCCCACATTAGCTAGGAAATTTTCTACTCGATTACTTTCCCAAAAGTAATGAGAACAACTCCAATTTTAAAATTTATTTAGTTTAGGCTAAATAATAGAGAGAATATTATCCAATTTCCATGATTTGTCCTTTTGACCAGACAAGGCTTGAATAAAAATTTGTTAATCCCCTTTGATTTCCAAAAATGATATACCATAATCTAAATCCAACTTAATCCTTACTACTAGAGCCTAAGCTTCAACTTCATTATTAGTTACATCAAGAAGTTTTAATAAAATCGCTCTTATTAAAGATCCACTACAATCTTTGATTACACATCCTGCCCTTGAAGCTCCTAGATTCCCCCTACATGCCCCATCAAAATTTAGTTTGAACCAACCTGGTTGGGAGGAGTCCATACTGCTTCATTTATTTTTCTCTTTTTCTTCTTATTGACTATTGACCCATTAAAAGGGATATAACTTACAATATTAATGAATAATGAATATTTAATATATGTTTTTTTCAAATTTTAAATTAATTTTATCTAACTTGTACCATTAAATAATATTTAATGAACTACCAGTAAAAATAAAACAAGTGCAGAGATAAATATTAAGTGTAAGGAGTGATTTTTTTTATATTAATAAAATTAATAATTCACTAATTGGTACTTTAATTATAAAATAAATGTCGTCATATATACCACTTTTGAAATTAATTTTTAATTATTACATTGATATAAATAGAATATTTCATGAGAACATGTAAAGGAATATTCTTTAATATTTAGGTGTTAAACTTTAGAATTGGTAAACTATTGTCTTATCAAAAAAATTCATTAGTTGGAATATAATAATTATTATTTATATTGAAACCTATAGTACATGCCTTGGTAGGGTCTATAGATGGGATAAAATCATTTACCTCAATGTAGAACACATGCCCATGCATAACCATGTCAAATTTTGAATTTTTTATAATTTATTTTCAATGGTCATTAAAATGATTGTTATCCTTTACCACCACATGGAATCCCATCAACATTTTGAGATTGAACCTATGGATCTCACATGTGATATGGACCCAATGCTAAATAAATATGTTTCATCTTCTCTTGTCATAAATTCAAACTTATCTCAATGGTCAAATATTATTAACTAACACAAACTCAAAACTATTTTCTTCATCTTCACTTTTTCACTCTTAAAAATTCCTATTAATATAATACACATTAGTTGGCCTAATATATTTCACCTAATTTAT
>JARHVA010004123.1:252500-290000 GCA_037957365.1 Torreya grandis
ATAATGTCTAAATACTCCATTGGGAAAAATTAATATTTTTGAACGTTTCTTTCCTTCACATAGAAGACCACCTCAAATATTTACATCAATAACATTTATTGTAACTTCAATAAGCCTCAAACCCATTTCATATCTTCATTTATGCATTATGGCATTATACTTACCCTAAACTAATTCATTCCCAACATGCTAGTAGGATAATGTACTATAATCGATGTTTCTTATAGAGTGGATGAGATTAAATTCTTTACTAGGTTTAAACTTACTTTTGGAATCTATAATACATATTCACCTTAGTATTAAGACATCCTTATTATGTTTATAACTAATTTACCACATAGAACATCCAAAAATGTTAAATGACATTTTAATGTCTAACATAACCCTCTATTTTTCAATTTAAATTATTATAGAAGTGTCCTTTATTGTTATTAGATCTTTTTTTGTTATTTATTTGGGTTAATTTTTTTAAATTTTATTTTCATGTTTTTTATAGTTTAGTGAAGTTTGTTGTTGATGTAAACCCACTTTACATATTACATTTTAGTTAACTCATGCCCTCTTACACTCCTTAGGGTTTCAAAATTTAGTGAACTCATGCCTTCTTACACCCCTTAGGGTCATAAGAGAGTTTTACATTTTGGTGAACCCACATTTACCTAGATGCTTTAACATATTCTAATGTTAGATTGTGCCTTATGTTTCATAGATATAATTGTATCTAGTTGTCCATACATTTTTAATGTGTTGTGACCTCCTATTAAGGTTATCCCATATATGTTTCTAGTGTTTTAGGTCAAGAGTGAAAAGAATGATTTTAACATTTTATTTTAAAGGTAAAATTTCTTTTAGAGTCTTCATATTGCATTATTTCTAGTTATTCATGTAGTGGAAAACCATTAAAGATATGCCTTGCATCACCATGATTGCTTGTTAAAATTAATAGAGTGTTGGTTTAAAAATAATTCAAGGATAGGGTCTAGGTAATGAAGGATCCACAATTGAATACCCTTTTTTTTTAAATGTTTCAAGGTTTTTTAAGCTTATTAAGGTTTTAAGGAAGGAGAAGGATTTATGGTTGATGCATAGTGAATTCTAAAAAATTGATTGAGATTTTTAGAGCCTAATAGTAGAAAATCAAATTCATAAATTTTATTTCAATAAAGGACTCAGTTACAAGGATTTACTAGTCCACAATTGGTCATGTCATGATCATAGTATTCCACTCATAGTCAAAATTTTAGAGTTATCCATTTTTTCCAAATTTTCAAGATTGTGTCCTCCTTAGTTCTTTAACCTATTTACACTTGATTCCAGCCTTTAAAAGTCTAAATATTTTTTATAATTCAATACTCTTATCAAGTCCATCTCTTTATAAATTTCAATTATTTTGAGAGCTTCCATTATTAAAATTAAGTTTATTTTTAATATTTCTATTTGGTAAAATTGTTCCTATCTAAATTTCACATTATTTACAGTTTACTAAGTGCATTATTGATGTAAAACCACTTGAACATACTAAGTTTTGGTGAACATATGCCCTAATAGACTCCTACACTCATTAGGGTTTCAAAATTTGGTGTACTCACATTGCCTTGCATGTATTAGTACCTTATTTTAGACACCAAATTTTGATAAATGACTAGTTATTTATTATGGTATTAGTGTGTGTTTATGCATAAGGATCATTAGTTAATATTAGGATATTATTGGTGGATTTTTGCGTTTTTTGGGGCCTCATAGTCCTTCCATTGCTTTGTGTTGTCCTTAAAAATTTACTTTATCTTTATATAAGGTCTTTGAAAATATCACCATTCAATCTCGAATGCTTGAAAATTTATGGATTGATTATGTTTTTCCTTGGCATAAATCTCAACGCTCATAGAAGGTCAATAAATTATTTTTAGGGTCTTAGGTTAGTCTTCCAAGATCAGCGTGTTGATCTTGGTCGCTGAATCTTGGATATTTTCAAAATAAATCCATTCAATTTCAGCCATCACCAAGATCATTTATATGACCTTTATCACTTGTGATTTTTGGGTCATTTGACCTTTATTTCCATTTTTTATTTTTATTTTTAGCACTTTTTTAAATATTTCCCTTTTTTTATTATTGACTTACATTCTAGTAGGTCTTAATCTAAATCAATAATTATAAAGATACATAAGCATGTTAATACATTTAAAGACAAGTGAAAAATATTAGAATTAACAATTTAAAGTTTCACTTTGATTTATAATTCTACTGCATTGCACCAAAATTTGAAGAATAAAGGAAGAGTATTTGGAATATAATAGTTGCCTATATCTCATACATAGTGATAAATATTAGGATCTTCATACTAAACTAGACTATATGAGTGTAATTTATAAATTATCTAAGAAAAAAGATATAACTAAGGCAATCCTCTCATAATTATACCCATTTTTAATGTTGAAATATTTGTTAGAGCAGATTAGGGACTATAAAAATGATATTTAAAAAAAATTGTACACACCAATTTGATAAACTGAGAGAAGTTTTCAATAATAAGAAAAAATGAATGTGCCAATAAAATTTTAGGATGATTTGAATATTTGATTGAAATATAACTTTGTTTTTGAAATCAAACCTATTGATGAAATTGATCTATATGATTTTGCTAACTAGCAAAATTCATCCCTTCAATTTTGGCTATTTTTTTTAGTGTCATGTTCTATACCAAATTGTGTGTGTGTGTGTGTGTGTGTGTGTGTGTGTGTGTGTGTGTGTGTGTGTGTGTGTGTGTGTGTGTGTGTGTGTGTGTGTGTGTGTGTGTGTGTGTGTGTGTGTGTGTGTGTGTGTGTGTGTGTGTGTGTGTGTGTGTGTGTGTGTGTGCATGTGCGTGTGTGCGTGTGCGTGCGTGTGCGTGTGTGTGTGTGTGTGTGTGTGTGTGTGTGTGTGTGTGTGTGTGTGTGTGTGTGTGTGTGTGTGTGTGTGTGTGTGTGTGTGTGTGTGTGTGTATTCTAGGATTTCTTCCAAACTAGGTTTAGTCACTTTCAACCTCCTGAAATACATATGTATGTAAAATATCAAGTACATATCTAATAAATCTCTTTGTCTTTATAATAATTTTAATTTTATAATTATTTTCAAATTTTAGATGTTTTTACTATTGTATTATACATATAGTTAGAACATATTTGTATTGTGCATCCCATTTTGATTATTTTTATATTTGTGTGTTTTCAACAAAATATTTTGGTGAATATGACTCCCTTAAGGTTTCATATTTTGGTGAACCTTAATTTCTTTGCATTTTCATTTTCCCTTTATAGTTATATATATTTTTGGATCTAATTATACCTTCAGTTTCTATCAACTAACTTTCCATTGTATGCTTCCTTCCCTTCCAGGGTGATCTCTTCCCAATATAGATATATTTTATCTAATGTTGTCCTTAAAATTTTATTTTCTCTTCATATAAGGTCTTTTAAAATATCACCATTCAATCCCAAATGCTTGAAAATTTATTGATTGATTATGTTTTTCCTTGGCATAAATCTCAATGCTCATATAAGATCAATAAATTATTTTTAGGGTCTTAGGTTAGTCTTCCAAGATCGATGTGTCGATCATGGATATTTTAAAAATAGATCCACTCAATTTCAATCATCATCAAGATCATTTTTATGACCTTTATCACTTGTGAATTTTGGGTCTTTGACCACTGTTTCCATTTTTTTTTTTTGCACCTTTTTAAATATTTCCCTTTTTTTAATTATTGACTTACATGCCAATAGGTCTTAATCTGAATCAATGATTATAAATATACACAAGCATGTTAATACATTTAAGGACAAGTGAAAAATATTAGAAATAACAATTTAAAGTTTCACTTTGATTTATAATTCTACTGCTTTGTACCAAAATCTAAAGAATAATGGAAGAGAATTTGGAATATAATAGTTGCCTATATCTCATACATGGTGATAAAGATTAGGATCTTCATACTAAACTAGAATATATGAGTTTTGATTTCTAAATTATATAAGAACAAGGATATGACTAAGGCAATCCTCTCATAATTATACCCATTTTTAATGCTGAAAGATTTATTGGAGTGGATTAGGGATTACAAAAATGATATTTTAAAAAATTGTACACACCAATTTGATAAACTGAGAGAAGTTTTCAATAATAAGAACAAATGAATGCACTAATAAAATTTTAGAATGATTTAACTATCTAATTGAAATATAACTTTGTTTCTGAAGTTAAACCTATTGATGAAATTGATCTATATGATTTTGGTCACTAATAAAATTCATCCTTTCAATTTTGGCTATTTTTTTTAGTGCCATGTTCTATGCCATATATATATATATATATATATATATATATATATATATATGATTTCTTCCAAACTAGGTTTAGTCAACTTTAACCTTCAAAAATACATATGTATGTAAAATATCAAGTACATATCTAATAAATCTCCTTTTTTATAATATTTTTAATTTTATAGTTATTTTTAAATTTTAGATGGTTTGCCTATTATATTATTCATATGGTTAGAACAAATTTGTATTGTGCATCCCATTTTCATGATTGATGTAGTGTATTTTTATAGTTGTGTGTTTTTCATCAAAATATTTTGGTGAATATGACTCCCTTAAGGTTTCATCTTTTGGTTAACCTTAATTTCTTTGCATTTTCATTTTCCCTTTATGGTTATATGTATTTTTGGATCTAATTCTACCTAGGTTTTCTATCAACTGACGTTCCATTATATGTTTCCTTCTCTTCCAAGTTTAGCTCTTCCCAATATAGATCTCTTTTATCTATTTTTTTTATTATTTTATCTGATGTTATCCATATCTATTTATGTGTTATTTCAAGCCCTTGTATGTATGCTTTATATGTTTACATTTTATGCTACCAAGGAATATTAGATCAAAGTCCCCTATTAGTTGAAGAGGGAGATTGAATTTCATATTGATTATTTTTGTAGATCTTTCTTTAAATAATACGTGTGGTAATTTGAAAACTAAAATGCAAATTATTATTGAGATTGATGCTCATTTATTTTATACGTTTGTGGATGAAAATATGAATGATATAAATGCAAATCATATGAGTGATGAAAATGGCAATTACTTAAATAATAATGTTATGAATGGTAATAGTGTTTGTGAAACTCATAATATTTAACATTTTGATGTAGATAAAGGAAGGATAGATACACTTTCTATATTTTTACATAATATCAAAGAGGATCCTATAAAAATGAATAAATTTAAATATTAACCACACTTGAAGAGACCAAACCTGAATAAATGCCTAGTGTAACTAATAATGAATATTTGAATGCTTTTCATGTTCTACCTTCTATAGGTTTCCCTATAATTCTCATCAATGTTCATATATTTCATTATTTTGATATTTTTTTTCTACCTCATGTTTCTTCTACTCAGATTGTTATGGATTTTCCTTCTTTGATAGGTCTTTTTTCTTATTTTGTTTCTCCTCAATTTTCTCAACCATCTAAATATATTTTTCAACAATTGTCCTTCATCCATATTATTTCTCAAGTACCAAAATTTTATACTGATGGTTTGATATAATTCCACCCACACAATAGTCAAAACATGGGGCATCTTTCTAATGAGGGATTGTTCTTGAAAAAGGACCTCGAGAAACACCTCGTTATGTTGTTACTCTAATGCATAAAATAAATATTTTCAGGGAAAATGAGGATGAGGAATAAAATAAAAATAATGTGATGCACTAGAAAAAATGGAATGATTCTTATCTAAACAAACATAAAGCTATTTATATATGCTATATAGTAAAGTAAGGAGGATATAACATTAAAAAATGTAATACATGAGATCTAATATTTATGAGATTAGATAAGAAATAAGATATTATAGGGATGAACAATTACATTCACAACACTTCACTTTTATTAATTGCAAAATAGGTCACATAGATAGCATTCTATTGTCTTAAAAGGCTCAAAGTAACTCTTACATAAAAAATCAATAGAGAAATAGATATTGAAATAAAAAAATACAAGGACTTAGCTAATTCAAGGAATTAATATTTCATCAAATATCTCAATCCATATATAGAGTATAAGAAGAGGAAGAAGAAATGAATATTCAATTTCTCACTACTAAAAGTAGTGGAAAAATAAATAAAAAATCTTATATTTTTCTTTTTTACTTTCAAATGTTTACAAACTGTGACTAATCTTTTTTCAAATCCATAGACCAAAATTCCTACCATGATTTAAGTTATTCACATTTTTTTATTTGATTGGGTAAACAACCTAGTTTTACAAGGACTAGGAACCAAAAAATGTGTTATAAAAAAGTGTAGCAGGCCCCACATGTCAAAACAACAAAAAGAAATAATTAAAAACTAGCTAATAAAATTACAAAAGATAAAAACCATAGAAAACTAAATAGATCAGGAGGGAAGACCCTCTAGTGGCTACTTCTCTTCTTCAGTTATCTTCTCAAGTTCACCCTTCTTATTCTTGGAAACTTTTTCCCTCATCCTATTATCGGGTCCTTCAGTGTCATCTTAGGGGAGGATCATTTGTAGAATTTTCTATCCTTGTTCCTACAGAGGGGTTTTATTAATGGGATTCATGCTATGGATCATTAGTGGGGGTGTCTTCATCACCTTCAAGATCTATTTAACAAGAGTCATATTCAACTTATTAGAATGGATGAAAGATAGGACAGTCATGTCTACTTGCCTATTCAAGGCATTCCATTCTTGAATGAGACTTATGAGGTTCATCCCCACCTCCTGTAGCTTTATGTTAAAGATATCCAAATGGTCTTTGTTAATTTCTATTTATTTAGATAGTGAGATTTTACCTTTCTTGGTGACCTCCTTGAAGGTTCCCTCATCCAAAATAATTGGTTTGGTCTTAGGAACAAACAACTTCAATGGGAGGTCATCAGTGGAGGTTTTATATAGGCTAGATTTGTGGGTATTGGCAAAAGCACGATAGGATCCTGAGGTAGGTTCTTCTTTTAGGGAGTCTTCCTTAACTAAGAGCACCTCTAGAGGAACCTCTCTACCCTGAAAGGTTTGGCCATGCTTTACCAATAGCAAGATGAGATCTTGGTGTAGTAAGGGGTCTAATTCATTAACTTGGTGGACAAGAGTGGTGATCTTGATAGAATTTAAGAGATAGAATGGGAAACTAATCTTATATCCCTAGAAATGGTTTAACAATAAAAAGTGGTGGGAGAAAATTAAAGTATGCTTGCCTTTGAGTGTTAGATATTTCATCATTTGAAGGCACACATCAAGCCACTACCATAGGAGATCAACACAAGGGAACCCCTTATTATTAGTTTTTATAAACTCATTTATGCAGAATAATCACTAGAGGAGTTCTTGATTTTTAGACTAGTCCTTGTATGCCTTTGCCCCATGGCCATGACTTCACCTATAAACTCTTCTATGACTTTGATTTTAATCCCTCTCATCTCTACCACATGCTTATTCCAAACTATAAAAAAATCCCTTGCCACATCAACATCATGCTCTATAATCCTTAACATTAGTTCTATGACACCCCCCAACTATAACTTCTTCTAGACTTTATTTAATCCATGTACTTTGGAATAAGAGGTTGGTTCTAAATGCTCCTTGTCTCCCCCCATTTTCTCTATGCTAGTAGACCTGAGATAAATGTTTAGGAGGTTATGGAAGAGCTTGGTTTGAATGGATCAAAATATACTTGGAAACCCTACTACCTCCTTCCTTAAGCAATAAATCCACCTCATATTTTCATAATGGTGATTCATTATTTTTAAAACCCATCTCTTGATGAGATATGTTCACACATGTGTCAGCCTAATTTCCAACCTATTTCACTGTACTTTCATTTTGTATAACTAATTGGATGCTTTTAGGGATGTGTCTTCCTTTGTTCCTTCATTTTGTATAGTTGATTGGACACTTTAAAATATTCACATTGACTTTAGCTCAATTTAAAATATTTAATAAGAGTAATATTATTTTAAATATTTGAATGAAATAATTTAGGCTCCCTTTTCACTTGCGAGCTTTTTTTAATATAAAAGCTTGTGATTAAAACTAGCTCTCTCATCCCTTTAAAATTAAAATAAATAAATAAATAAAAATAGTTTAATTCATGCTACCCATATATTTAACTTTTAGATATCTTTCACCTTTATAATACATAATATTTTATTTAAATGAGTGGGTGATTCCACTTAATTAAATAAATATTTTATCTCTTAAAAATTAATAAAGATTGCACATCATTAGAGAGTGTAATTTATAGGTTTTAAGGTATATATGAATCTTCCAATGTATAGGTTTATATATAATCAGTGAAGCTTAGATGGGTATGATGCCCCCAAAGGAAATAACTAGCATTCATCATATGAAGAGTGTACTATAAATGTTATATTAAGGTGTCCTAGTCAATGTAAGATATAATAAGTGAAAATATCATGAGGAATGTGTAGGTATGATCCCTTAAATGGAAATAGAGAATAATATCTAAGAATGTGTGTTGTAATTAATGATGAATCTATGTATAATTTCTTAGCATCAAATAGGATAATGTGTTGCATGCCCCTCTCAAAGGTATAATGTAATTAATTATTCCCATGGGGAGAGTGATAATATCATGGTGTAATGAAGAGTTACAGCTCATATTATAGATGTTATTATCTTTGTAAAATGATGCATGCCTGAGGTAGGAAGTCCAATTATGGACAACCATTAATTTATATGTTGTAGGGTTTACAAAAAATCAATTGGCCACATAGTCATTTTGTCAAATAATTGACAACCATATTACAAAGACCAATTTCATTCATTATCATAATGGATTACCATTTAATCGCATGCCATAATTAGTTCTATTCATTACAAAACATGGAGGAAATACAAATACACTAGACCCTCTAGTGTTACACATTACATATGCCTTCAAATTGGTAGTCTCACAACTTAGTTTAGACCAAGAAATGTAAAAACAATATAATCTAGTCTTTTTCTAATTCTCCATCCAAATACCACCAACCCCAACAAATGGATGCCATTTTAATTATAAGGTTTAAAATGGATGATCTATGATTTTATCCCCATATCCATTCACCTTATACATACATTTAACTCACTTAATAACTTGAAGAGAAGATAAAGAGTCCAATAATTAAAATGTCTACCTATAGGTATACTTAGTTGAGGAAAATGAAAGTTTAATATTCAAACAATAATACACTTTTCCAATATGTTACATGAGAAAACTTTTACAAAGAGCTTAAATGTTACAACACAGGGTCAAACCTACTTGGGTCTATTGGAACCTCAATAAGCTTAATATAATTCACTTAAACCATTATCCACCTATGCAAGCCTTTGGAGAGGAGTATAAAATCTTTTTGGAAACTTTTTGTATGAATTCAAACCCTGGAAGAATTTATACAGGAGTAAAAAACAATGTTAAAATGAATTAAGACCCTATCAAGTCACTACCAAAACTAAGCTCTAAATTATATAAGACCCAATCAAGTCTAAGTCTTTTCATAACACTTGACAAGATGTTACCATCATTCTTTACCGAAATGGGTTTTTGTTTCCCATAAACACTATAATCCCAGGCCATCAAAATCAAGACTTTTGTGTGATTTGCCTTCTAAAAAACATTTCAAGGTGCATTTGCCAATCTCCATACCAATGTAGGCTTCAAAACACAAAGTGCCACTATCGAGTAACATAAAAACATCATAGACTAAATTTGGGAATATAACCCAATTGATAAATAAATGAATACAACATGAATATCCAAGACCAAATTAAGGATTGAATTATGATTTCCATAGGATCACACTGAAGCATTTACCAATAACCCAATTAGGTATTTGAAACCTGATCACCAAAGTAAAGGTATATAAACTAATGATAGACCAAATTATGGTTAAAAAACATGATTAAAACCTTAGTGAAGAAACTTTTCATAACTAGACCTATTCAAAATCTATAGAAGTTCAATTAGGACTAGATGTTTGCCAACTTTAAAGATTAAGTTTTTCATCAACTCCAAGTCAAACACAATTATGCCATATGAGTCTTGAAAGTAAAATTTTGATGTCATCATCATGAACTCAATCAAAAACTAAGAACAACTTGTCATATAAATGAATACCACCTTTTTATAAACTAAATACAACAAATGAAAGCAAAAATAAAGTAAACAATAGAAAGAAGAATGACTTTGTTTTTTGGCATACAAGATTTCTCAAGACCTTGGATACTCCTACATCAAACACTTGAGGTTCAAAAATGTGAGCTCTAGCTTAGGTGGATGGGATAAGTGGCAAAACAACTCTTTTGGTCATGAGACAAAGTGACCATGGCATCCCCTTACAACATACCAAGTAAATTAGTTGTTTGTTGTTATTTTTATTGAGCCATTTCCAACTCCTACATGCTAGTTTCAAACCTATTTTATTCTCATATAGGCTCTTTATTTCACTCCTTGTGGTATTAGACTCACCACAACTCTCTCCTTTATGAGATTTTACTAACCATAATTTGTCATCCTCTACCAAAGCCATAATAATCTAACATGTGGTATGAATCCCCCTCTCCTCCATCCACCATACCCGAGATGCTTGTTCATACATCTCACTCTCCCATGTGGGATCAAATCCACCATTGACTGACTACTACCTCCTAAATCCAACTTGAACTCATTCACACCTTGTCCAACTATGTATTGTATCACTCATAACATCACATATCACTATTTATAGGTGATCCCTCATGGTTGCAATCTCATCTATCACACTCAATCTCAACACAACTAAATCAACATACACTATGGCATCCAAATGATAGCCCATGACATCAAGAATCACTTTAAAGACAATATTTACCTTCACATCCTTCATTATATAATCTTTTATAGAAATAAATCTCTCCATATCAGTTGTAAATCCATCTTCTTCTCCACATACTAGGGCTTCTATACACACTAGTAACTCCTCCTTCCAATGGGTCAGCTCAAGAGACTCATTATCCATACTTACAACATCACATACTTGAACTAATATCAAATTAAGTTGCTCCCATTCATCAATATCCACACTAAAATTTTACTTACACATCAAGTTTGGGATTCTCAAAGCCTTATTTATAACTCTACTAACTCTTTATGAGAATATTTAATTATTCTTGGGACAACTCTATTTCCACACACTAATGAAAATGAACCCTCATCTACATATCTCTTTGATAACTAACTTTTCCCATGCTCTATTATTTTTTGGTGTGTAGGGTTTTCCTACACTTTTATTTAGCTTGATTATTTATGTGTTTATTATGTACATTGGGGATGTTAGTCCCACATGAATGTGGATGTGATATCTAATATATCTTTCTCATATATATGTACCTCTCATATTGTAAGCTAATCATATGGAATATCTTGGAGTCTTGTGGATAGTGGTGAGCTACTTAGTTGTGAGCTATGATAGCATTGAGAGCTGTGAGAGATGTGAGGTTCAAACCTTTATTATGTAATTTATCTCCATTTATGAATACATTTATTGTAGTTTCTACTCATTTCTTGATTTATAAATTCAACAAATTTATGTTTTTGATCTTCTTGTCATTAGTCTTGGTCAACCATTCTTGGGGGAATATTACATTGTATCAAAAAAAATTTGGTAGATGAATGCCATTGTTCTTGTTGTGAAATCTTGAGTTTTAGATTACATATTATAGATATGTCATTTATTGACCTAGCATATTATAGATTCACCATCTCTCATATTTTTCTCTTTTTTTGAGATCCTTAATGGATTTAGATTCAAAAAAAGAATAGGGGAAAAGGCATGTTTTGTTGGTCATTTTTTATATATTAGGTTTTCATGTAAAATAGTCTATGTCATTAGATTTATAAGGTTTCAAAACCTTGAGATTGATTGTAAACATGACCTAGTTTTGTGAAAGTCAATTTTTACCATTTTGGAAGGTTTTAGGATTTTTTTGGTGATTTCACATAAATCTGTACAATTTACAATATTCAAGGAAAATTTATTTATAGAATTTTTTAGTTTTTTGGAGATCTCTAATGGGTCTTTGGTTTATTTTAAAGAGGTGTATCAGATCTAGTATTTTTTAGAAACTTGGGGTTTTTATACCTATATGCACCACAAAAAACTCTAGCATTCCCAACACTATGGGAACTGTAGACATCTATGTCACCTATAAAGATTCCTCCTACTTATGACACACTGAGCTAAGATAGATTCATATACATGCCACAACTTTGATGTAAAATCCTAACATTGAGATTTTTGTTTGTGTGAGTAGTCACTATCCCTAGCATCGGGCCTTTTGACTGTGGGCATAATCAAATTTCTTGACATCAATATTATAGACTGCATGAGTAGTCAAAAAACTTACATCAGGAGTTTAGATTGCAAGAGTTGTCCAAAACCCCCACATCAGTATTCTAGACTATGGGATCAGTTAGAAACCTTGACACTTGTAGTAAAGGGCTGTAACCCTGACATATATTTAGTTATCTTACTTAAGTGTATTTTTTAAGTCATTGTGAAAGATAATCCCACATTCATGAGGAAGTGAGGACATGTTTATCTTTCACCTATCTAGTATACCATATTAAAAAAATATGAATAATGTTGTTAATGCTAATATTATAATTTTTTTATTTTTGAGGAATTAATTATTCTTATCTCATGTCTGATTTCACTGCTACATATAGGTAATTTTCATTGCTACATATAGGTAATTTCTTTGTGCATTCAAATTTATCTAATAGATCATTAATTATGTCCCACTCTGACATGGTATTAAATATAAATTTATGAAGTTTACAAACTAAGGAGTAGATGAGTTTGTAGACAAGTTAAAAGCATGTTTAGTAGTAAAGGGCTTTTCTTAGGCATCTTACATTGACTATATGAAGATGTTCACCCCAGTTGCCAAAATGAACTCAATCTAACTCACTCTCACTATTACCACAAAAAATCAATAGATTGTTTATCAAATGGATGTGAAGATTATCTTTCTTCATGGTGATCTCAAAGAATAAATATACATGAAGCAACCATAAGGATTTGTGGGAGATTATTTATTAGTTTTCAAACTTTAGATGCCTATCTATGGCCTCAAATAAGATCTTTGAACTTGGTATGCCAAGATGGACCCATTTATTCTTTTGATTGGGTTCACTATATGCCATTATAATCCAAATGTCTACATCTTATGATAGGATGATTCACTATTAATTATGTTTCCATATGTAGATGACTTATTAATCATAGGTAGTTCTTCATCCACCATCATAGCCACAAAAACTACTTTGTTTGATAGGTTCTTAATGACTAATTTGGGCTTGTTTCATTACTTCCTTGGGATTGAAATTTTTTAGTTTTACTATAGGATTATTATTTCAAAATCCAAGTATGCTCTTGATTTGATTTCATGATTTAACATGTTTGACTGTAAGCTAGCATTGACTCCTTTTCTATCTAGTGTGAAACTTAAGGATGATTGTCCATATCCTTTGGTTGATGCTACTTCATATTGATAACTTATTGATAGTCTCATCTATCTTACACACACTAGACCTTATATTTCATATGTAGTGGAAATGGTCTCCAAATTCATGTAGGAACCACATGAGTTAGACTAGAAAGTAGCTAAGAAGATTATCCACTACATTCAAGGTACTCATAGTTTTAGGATTCACTATGGAGCAGGCATCATTATTGACTCAATTGGTATATAGATTCAGATTAGGCTAGTGATATGTAGAATCTTAAGTCGACTTATGGCTATAGATTCTATCTTAGTTCGGGTCTGATTAGTTATTTAAGTAAGAAGTAAAATGCTATTGATTTATCTTCTATAGAGGTAGAATATAGAGGAAATTTTAATGATGCCACTAAGGATATTTGGCTTTAGGGGATTCTTATAGAATTAGGCATCTAGTTTTGATAACCAACAACAATCTTCTATGACAACCAAAGCATAATATAATCTTGTAGGGATCTGGTCCTCCATTAAAGGACCAAGCATATTTATATTCACATGCATTCGATTCAAGAGATCATCTATGAATAAGTCATTGATCTTTACTACATATAGAAAATAGAAAAAAATTATAATATATTCACCAAACCTTTCACTAAGAGCAAGTATCTTCATGTGTGGGCTCTTTTTGGGGTTTGAGTAGTTTTGACATCCTCCTTTGGGGGGGATTTTATTGTACCTAGAGTGTGGATTGCTTTAGAATCATCTTTTTGGGGGGGTTTTAGTCCTCTTCTTATTTTATATCTTTTGGGGGGTAGTTTTCCCTATGGGTTTTCTCCTTTTCTCCACTTTATGAGAGTTTATATGTACTTGGGTACCTCATCAGGGCTTGTTATTGGGACCCATTTCTTCTACCCACCTAATCTATGTTTAAGGGGGGTGTTGGTTTATAAGGTTTTCCTACACTTTATTTAGATTTCATAGTTGTGTGATTTTTGTGTATATTGGAGAAGTTAGTTCCACATGCCTAAGGATTTTGGGTCATACCTATCTTTCACCTATTTTGGGGAAGTTAGTCCCATATGCATGAGGATGTGGTGTCTTATCTACCTTTATCCTATATATGTACCTCTTTTTTTTAATCTACTCATATGGAATATTTTGGAGTCATGTGGATTGTGGTGAGATACTTAGTTGTGAGTTGTGATGGCTTTGAGAGCTATGAGTTTTGAGCCTTTGTTATGCAATCCATCTCCATTTTTGAATACATATATTGTAGTTTCTACTAATTTCTTGATTTATATATTCAATAGATTTGTGTGTTCTATATTTTTATCATTGGTCTTGGATGTCCATTATTGGGATAATATTGCATCATCCTATCTTGTCTCCATATTAACTTAAATTCACTCCTCTATGGCTGGAACATCAACACCAACTAGCTCTTCCTCCATTGCTTCCATATCAATCACTTGGTTAGATTTTTCAATTTTCATCTCATACAAATGAACATGTTGGACTAAAATACACTTAGTCCTCTTCTTCACTACTATCTCTATGGTTTGACTTTTACATTTCACAAACACATTAGGTAAAACAATGGTTCTCTCAATGACCCCATTCACCACTTTATCATGCCCCAAGGACTTTGTCCATTTCCTCTTCACCACTAGAATGATTTTATCTCCCTATGGGCTCTCAAAAGAATATAGATATGAACAATACCCATGGTTTTTCTACATAACTTCTACATCCAATGATTCCACCATGAAAACTTGAAAGTCTACTTAGTTTCTTTCTTCACTCATTTAAAACTATACATGGTTACAATATTACTTAAACTTAATTGATTGATTCATATAAATTTGAATCATACCTTGGTTGTCCTCAAACCTACTACCATCTAAAATAAAAGTTACAAGCTCATTTCCATCTCAAACCAAGGATAAATCATAATTTTCCCATTCATGGGTCTTCACAACTACTTTCCCATCATCACATAATGGGTTTCTAACTTCTGATGAAAAATGGATCACCTCTATGTAATCCATCATGTATATTCCCTCACCTATGGGCTACTCATATCTCTCATCTATCTCTTTGTCTTGAAAATAATCATTATGCTCAAGATATATAAGTCTCTCATTGTTTCCCTTGCAAGACAACCTACTCTTTAGTGCACCTATGTACGTTTATGCTAATTATAAAATTAGTCTTTGGATTCTCACATGACATATCCACATTTTTATTACTTATCTTGGAAATAATATTCTTTCCATTACTCTCAAGCCTCTTCACATAAAGCTTTCTCAACCATCTTAGCTACAATTTTGGGTGTACAAACTGAACCAACATCTTAGAAACCATATGTTCCCACTCACAAACTCTATTCTTACCTTTCTATTTCATACTCACTTAGATATGCTTCCAAAATGTGGCTAAAACTCCACTCAATTGGTTGCATATAGCCTTCACCCTCATGGGGTCAATAATATTCATATGCTCAAAGCACATCTCTAGATTAACTATCCAAGTCATGAGTTGCTCTAAGTTTTCTTTTACCTTTTTTCTCCACCATAACCTTGACATGTCTCTTTTGTCTATTGGCATGTATTCCTTTTCTCACTTGTCCTTTAGCTAAAGCATCTATTTATGCTTTTAGGTACAACAACCTCACCATTAACTATTACCCATTACCATCACACACAACTGCACCATCATTACTTTGTGAATACATGTCTAATCTTGCCTAGAACAATTTCATCATCTCTGTTAACTCACCCATCTCATGTGCCCTTATCTTGTGTGTCCTCTCTCACCATAACTCACCAAGATTCTATTACACAACTTGAAATGGAATCCAAATTGAGCCTATCATAAAATTCCTCACACTTTTTTAGGACTTCACACACCTACAACCACCTATGAAAGTTTATCAACAATTTATGACTCTATGTATACTTCTTTCTTGCAACCTATAACATACATTGAGGAGTTTATCATACAAAAAACCATAAAGACACTAAATCAATATGATACCACTTAATGTATACATGATGTAAGTATTCAAATTAAGGAAAACCATTAATTCTCATGTTTCAAGGGTTAAAAACAATCAATTATCCATGCAATCATGTTGTCAAATAATTGAGTACCCTATTATAGAGATCTATTTCATTCATTAATCACAATGAATTACCATTTGATCACATGCCACAATTGGGATTATTCAATATAAAACATGGAGCAAATAAAAATACAATACATCCTCTAGTTTTACATAGTACTTATGCCTTCAAATATTTAGTCTCACAACTCATTTTAGACCAAAAAGGTAAAAATAATATAATTTGGTCCTTTTCTAATTCTCTAGTTGAATACCAGTAGCCCCTAAAAATGGATGTCATTATAATTATAAGGTTGATAATGGATGATATATGACCTTATCCCTTGTCCATTCACCTTATAAAGATGTTTTATTCCCTTAACCTTTAAAAGGGAAGACCAAGGGTCTAAGAATTAAAACATCTACCTACAAGTAGACTCAATCAGGCAAAAGCAAAGTTTAGTCTTCAAAATAGAATGCACTTTTCCAATGTGTTACCTAGGCAAAATTTTACAAAGAGTTTATATGTTACAACACATGCTTATACCTATTAGAGTCTATAAGAACATCAATAAGATGAATAGAATGCACTTAAACTAGCATACACCTATGCGAGCCTTTAGAGAGGAGTATAAAATCCATTTAGAAGATTTTTGTATGAATTAAAACCCTTGAAAATTTTATACAGGTCAAAAATCAATATTAAAATGAGTTAAGACCCAGTTAGATCATTACCATTACCAAAACCAAGCTCTAACTATTAAAGACTCAATCAAGTTTGAGTCTTTACATAGCACTTGACAATATGTTACCCGTATTCTTTACCCAATAAGGTTTTTATTTATTGCAAACACTATAAGCCCAGGCCATAATAGTCAAGATATTTGTGGGATTTACCTTTTAAATAAGTCTATAAGATTCATTTTCCAAGCCTAAGACCAATGCAGGATTTGAAAATCCAATTGACACTATCAATTAACACAAAGGCATCATAGAGTACATTGGGGAATAGAACCCAATTGTTGAAGTAATTAATCCAACACGAAGCTCCAAGACTAAATTTGGGATTGAATCTTGATTTTCATAGGCTCAAACTAAAGCATTTTATAATGACCCAATAAGTTATTTGAAACCTAATCACCAAACTAAAGGTGGATAAACCATTGATAGACCAAATTAGGGATAACATATTTAATTACAACTATAGTGAAGCAACTTTGCACAACTAAACCTATTCAAAATCTATAGAATACTGATTAGGACTAGATGTTTTCCAACTTTAAAGAATAATTTTTGTCATCAACTCTAAGGAAAACACAACTATTCCAGATAAGTGTTGCATGTAGAAGTATGATGTCATCATCATGAACTTAGTGAAGAACTAAGAAAAACTTGGCATAGAAATTAAGACCACCATCCTCCCAACTAAACACAATAAATGAAGGTGAAAATAAAGAAAACAAATGAAATAATGATGTACTCTATTCTTGGTGATGAAAGATTGCTTAGGACCTTAGATACTCCTACATCATAAAATGGTGCATGTAATGTTATAGTATAGAATCAATAAAGTGTTGAAAAGAGGAAATAAATAAAAAATATAGGTGCGATAAACTCCATAATGGTAATAAAAATAGACAATGGTATCCAATAAAATAGGTGGGTAAAATGCACCTATATATCTCTTGGTAGGTGAAATAATCTCACTAAATCATATAATCATTTTGTATAAGTAGGTTGTTTAATATTTTACAAGAAAACTTTGGAACAATTTTTATTGTATGTTATTCCAAATCATTCTAAAATTAGATTTATTCAAACATTTTTACTTATTAATTTTCTTGATTTGTAGCTTTGAGCTTAGATAAAATTTTGGTCAGATGTGATGTTTTTACTAGCCAATTGGAGCACATAGAAGCACAAGCTATTATTGGATAGGAGATTCACCTAGTGAGTACCAATTTTATGGATTTTTTTCATTTATAAAAACTATATTTGAAAGTTTTTTAGAACATAATTTTATGAATTTTGAGACCCATTAGGACACCTATCAATTTTGTCCTTTTTTACCTATTTTTAACCCTTTTTCCAATTCTAACCCCTATTTGCCTATACTATCCCCTGATTTTGACAATGTTCAACCTATTTTGACCAAATGTCATTTTTTATTAGCATATATTATGTTTTATGATTTATTTCATTTTTTCCTTATTTTTAGTGATATTGTGGCATACACACACACACACATTTTATTTCATGTGTAAGAGTACAAATAGAATCATGCGATGTAGATCATATAGGGAGCATTCTAAATGGATCAAGGATGTGTATATGATGAAGCTTATTAGGGTGAGAATATGGTACAAATATCAACAGTGTGGTCTTAAGAGTTTCTAATTTAATATGGTTACACATTAGTATGGAGTAAAATAGGATTAGCCACTATTACCCATGTATGGAAATGCTCAAAGAGGGATCTACCATAATTTGGTGAGTTTTAGGCCTTAGGTACCAATGAGATAGAGGTCATAGATGATGATGATGTCGATGCACATGTATTATAACATGGGGTAGATGATGTCAATGTGATAATGAGACATACAACATGGTAGACATGAGCCAAATTATTCTTAGTATTCCTATAAATGCTAATGGAAGTATCTAGAGGAGATGGTGATAGTGACGGTGATGATGGAGTTATAGGGGTGAAAATTTTGGAAAATAGAGGAGCTAGAACTAGAATAGGGTAATGGTAGCATAAATATCAACAAAAAATGTAACTCTCATAGATGATGGTAAGTATTTGTAATGTATGCTATTAAATTTCATATATTTTATTTTATTTTCCTTATTTTGACTATTGTTTCATGTGTTTTTTAGTGTCTACATGATAAATCATTATCAATTATGTGGTTATGTAATTTTTTTCTTAATACATTATTGATGCATGGGGTCTGTTAGAGCAAGCCAATTTTGAGATCAGTGGTTCTGCATATATTTTTTATCATGCACCTCATATGAAAGCATCCTTATTCATATAGGATTAAAGGGTAGATGATATAGAGGCCCTATTAAAATAACCCAAGGATCAAGTATGATAGTTGGAGGCCCAAATCAGAAGAATAGTATTAGGAAGATCACCCACAACTCTAACTAGATATGTATTAGCATAGACCTTGTTAACTTAGCTATTAACATCTTGGAGATTCATGCATGGACTTGGAATTATCTAACATATTATGATGCATGTGAGGATATAGTGTAGGGGCATAGATATTATAGAATGGATAGGCTAGTAGCCTTGAATTTAATTGAGAGAAGTAGAGTTAGGGGTAAATTTAGATATAGAGACTTAGACTCTAATAGGTAGATCACACTATATCATCATCAAAGGTGTTTGGATGTATGAACTATGCAAGGGTCATATGACCTAATTTTTTATCATGTATGTGACAAACATCCTTTGTTGTAAACTAGGTGCTTCATATTCATGTATCTAACATTGAATGCTAAATTTTTTTACATTACATTACATATGAATTTTGGCCATACATAGATAATAAATGAAAATATGGATATCAAAGACATACATAAACATCAACACATGCAAACATAATATATATGTATATATATATGTGTATATATATATATGTATATATATATATATGTATATATATATATATATGTGTGTGTGTGTATATATATATATGTATATATGTATATATATATATATGTATATATATATATATATATATGTATGTATATATATATATATATATATATATATATATGTATATATATATATATATATATATGTGTGTGTATATATGTATATGTATATATATATATATATGTATATATGTATATGTATATGTGTGTGTATATATATATATATATGTATATATGTATATGTATATATATATATATATATGTATGTATGTATATATATTTATATGTATGTATGTATATATATTTATATGTATGTATATATATGTATGTATATATATGTATATATTGTTAGGTTGTGGAGCTAAAAGCTTCACTGATGCAGACACGGAGGAGGGTGCATAAGGGTTGCTAAGTGCCACGGACACCGGCATCGGTTAGGCCAACCGACGTCGGCAGGAAGGAGACAGGAAGCAACCGACATCAGTCAAATATCGACCAGCGTCGGCGACCCCCAGGCAGATAGGGACCGGCGTCGGTCGCCTATGTGGTTTAGCTACGAGTTTATTATGGGCAGTTGGTTGACGAACCAAGTGTTTGCATGCTTAGTGCTAATTATAGACTAAGAGCTGCGGATCTAATTATTGTACTAGGAGTCTAATTATTGTTTGGATGAGTTCTATATAATAGACTCATGGTTGTATTGTAAAAGTGTTCTAGTTTGAGTTGAGCAAAGCTAGCTCCTTCTGTGTGTGAGGTGAGTAAGGGTGTTCCTCCTAGTTCCACAGCAGTACCAGGTGTGTTGGTGCTGGATTGGAGAGTCAGCTGGATTCTTCATGGATGTATGATCTTGGTCATCAGGTGAGCATGGCTTATAGGAGATCTACATGGTAAGTAAGATCATTGATCTGCAGGTGTGTGTGTGTGTGTGTGCAAGGTCAAGGTTCACAAGTGTGCACAACCATTATTGATTTGTAGGTTGGAGATCAGATAGGATAGCAACACAACAGGGAGCAGGATCAGGTAGGATCTACTTAGAGTACGGTGTGTACTCATTGGTATGTACGTGGAGTACATGGAGAGCTAAGAGGAAGGCAAGGCAGTTCCTTCCATAAGTATGGTCTATTGAGGTGCAAGTTATTGCAGGTTCATGGGAGATCTACTTGAAGTACTTTGAGTACTTGTGGAGTGCGTGGAGCACAGGTGTAAGGTGAACACCAACTCTGTGTTTGAGTTGGGTGTTGGGACCTAGTAGAGAGAGCTTTGAGGAGAGAATTACTGTTCACTTGAGGTGTGGGAAACCTCTGAAGAGGTGGTGGAGAAGAAGTGGCATCTTCTTTATTGTATTCTTTCCTGTAAGAGTTACTAATACAAGTTGTGTATTGTCTCTCATATTCTGTGTTATTCTGAATTCTAGTTACTTGTTGATTCTGGTTATTTCTGCATATTAAGTTGCTTGAATTTGGTAATCAATTGTGTGCTTTCGGGTTGGTCATATTCACAACAAGTGGTATCAGAGCTAAGGTTGCAGGAAGCAGGTTTTGTGTTTTGGTTACAGGGCACTCTCAGGGGTTTCTGATTGAGTGGGAGTAGAGCAATGGCAGATCAAAGTAAGCTAAGGATGGAGGAGTTGAAAAGCACAGATGGTTACTTAAGGTCCCATGGAAAGAAAGAGCAGGTAAAAGAAGATTGTTGGTTGGTAGCAGATCAGCATGAAGAAACTGAAGATACAGATGTAGCAGGTGTTGTTGCACAGGATGTGTTTGCAGGTTTCTTAGATAAAGTTGAATCTTAGATAAAAGATTCGGTTGCCTCTTTCCATGCATCCCCAGGTAAAGGAGTTGGTGAGCCTTGCCAAAGAATTGGCAAAGGGGAAGTGAAGCTGAAATTGCAGGCGGCCAACACACAGGTGTTGATGAAGGTCATGCAGGTCCCAGGTTTAGAGATATGGCTAATTTCTTTAGAAAGATTGGGTGATGAGAGATGCACAAGAACTCTCACAGCGGGTGCACTTGAATTAGCTGGTGGTAAGAAAATAGGTATCCTTTATCTACTTGTTTATATTACTGATTCTTCTTCTGTTGTGGAGACGTGGCTTCGTAGGCTTGGTCACATGAGCAGGAACGAGATGCATGTTCTTAAGCGAAAGACAGATGTATTTGACAAGCTTAAGAATTGGAAAGCCTTGGTGTTCTTGGAGGAGATGGCAGATAGAAATTAGCGGATGGTGTTGGATACTTCTGAATAGAGCAGTTTGGACATGGTTTTGATTCAAAGGAGCTCACAGGTAAAAAGTCATCACTCACAGGAAACACAGGTACCGGCGTCGGTAGGAAAATCGACATCGGTAGTATGTAAGACCGATGTCGGTCATGAGGACCGACGTCAGCAATAGGAGGACACTGACATCGGTAGGTTGGTAGTCAGGGACAGACGCATGGAAACTAATGTCGATCGGATGTAGACTGTGGAGTGACTGAGGTCAATCACTGTAACAAATTTTGGGTGGACAACATGCTGTCAAGGAGTCTCAAACACCCATACAGAGGACTGAAGACGTAAGTAGGCCCTCAAATTTGTTGTTCCTTTTCTTTATACTCGTTGCTGATTGTAGAGTAGGAAGGATCCAGGAAACAGGTGGGAGCATGGCAGGGATATGATGCAGAGCCAAATGGGAGTTTTGGTAGGGTTGCCAGCTGGTGTAAAAGCACAGAGACGAATGGATTCCTTAGTTGAAGAATAGAGAGAACAGATACATGAGACAGAAGACCAGGCATATGGTCTTGAGGTAGCTATAGGACAGTGGTACAGGTTTTGACAGGTGGAGGATGAAGCATGGCTTCAGTCAATGTCAGGGTAACTATTGTGGTTTGACTTACCAGGGGGATGGTGATTGCAACATCATTCTGTTACTGTATGTGGATGGTATGCTAGCTAGCAGGTTTGTACATATAGGGTTTTGCTGAGCTAAGGGTAAGATTAGTTCAGTGGCATGTCATGAGGAGTTTGGAGTAGCGGAATTCTTTGACATGGGAGGCATGGAGATCATAGATAGATTTTGTCTCCAGTGGGAGCTGATGTGAATCAGGTGTTGGCGAGGTTCAGGATGTAGAGCCGGAGCACACTAAGGGCTGGACAGGTACAGTGTTTGAAATCACATGAGGTCTGGTATAGACCTGAGTATTCCCATGCAGTGAGAGCTGTCAGAGAGTTAGGAGCCAATTCAGGGAAGTGGGTTCTCAGGGACTTGAGAGGGACCAGCAACAAGTATACATGCAGGGTCAGGACTTCACTACGTGTGTTTGTAGGTTTGGATGTGGTAGGGTACTCAAATGACAGGAGGTACACCATGGGATGTGTGGTGGGTTGTCTTCAGGATTGATCTTGAAGAGGGATACAAACTAGGAAACAGATTAGATGGAGTACAGGTACAGGTATAGTGCAGCTATTTATCTCCAAGTGGGAGATTGTTAGGTTGTGGAGCTAAAAGCTTCACTGATGCAGACACAGAGGAGGGTGCAGAAGGGTTGCTGAGTGCCATGCACACTGACATCGGTTAGGCCAACTGACGTCGGTAGGAAGGAAATAGGAAGCAACCGACATCGGTCAGATATCGACTGGCGTCGGCGACCCCCAAGCAGACAGGGACCAGCGTCGGTCGCCTGTGTGGTTCAACTGTGAGTTTATTATGGGCAGTTGGTTGACAAACCAAGTGTTTACATGCTTAGTGCTAATTATAGACTAAGAGCTGCAGATCTAATTATTGTACTAAGAGTCTAATTATTGTTTGGATGAGTTCTATATAATAGACTCATGGTTGTATTGTAAAAGTGTTCTAGTTTGAGTTGAGCAAAGCTAGCTCCTTCTATGTGTGAGGTGAGCAAGGGTGTTCATCCTAGTTCCACAGTAGTACCAGGTGTGTTGGTGCTGGATTGGAGAGTCAGTTGGATTCTTCATGGATGTATGATCTTGGTCATCAGGTGAGCATGGCTTATAGGAGATCTACATGGTAAGTAAGATCGTTGATCTGCAGGTGTGTGTGTGTGTGTGCAAGGTCAAGGTTCACAAGTGTGCAGAACCATTATTGATCTGTAGGTTGGAGATCAAATAGGACAGCAACATAATAGGGAGCAGGATCAGGCAGGATCTACTTGGAGTACGGTGTGTACTCATTGGTATGTACGTGGAGTACATGGAGAGCTAAGAGGAAGGCAAGGTAGTTCCTTCCATAAGTATGGTCTATTGAGGTGCAGGTTATTGCAGGTTCATGGGAGATCTACTTGAAGTACTTTGAGTACTTGTGGAGTGCGTGGAGCATAGGTGTAAGGTGAACACCAACTCTGTGTTTGAGTTGGGTGTTGGGACCTAGTAGAGAGAGCTTTGAGGAGAGAATTACTGTTCACTTGAGGTGTGGGAAACCTCTGAAGAGGTGGTGGAGAAGAAGTGGCATCTTCTTTATTGTATTCTTTCCTGTAAGAGTTACTAATACAAGTTGTGTATTGTCTCTCATATTCTGTGTTATTCTGAATTCTAGTTACTTGTTGATTCTGGTTATTTCCGCATATTAAGTTGCTTGAATTTGGTAATCAATTGTGTGCTTCTAGGTTGGTCATATTCACAACATATATATATATATGTGTGTGTGTGTGTGTGTGTGTGTGTGTGTGTGTGTGTATGTATGTGTGTGTGTGTGTGTGTGTGTGTGTGTGTGTGTATGTATATATGTGTGTGTGTGTGTGTGTGTGTGTGTGTGTGTCTATATATATATATATATGTATATATGTATATGTATATGTATATATATGTGTGTGTGTGTATATGTGTGTGTGTATGTGTGTGTGTATATATATATATGTGTGTGTGTGTGTATGTGTATATGTGTATATGTATATTTGTATGTGTATGTGTATGTGTATGTGTATGTGTATGTGTATGTGTATGTGTATGTGTATGTGTATGTGTATGTGTATGTGTATGTGTATGTGTGTATATGTATATGTGTATGTGTATATGTGTGTGTATACGTGTGTGTGTGTGTGTGTATATATATATATATATATATATATATGTATGTATGTATGTATGTATGTATGTATGTATATGTATATGTATATGTATATGTATGTATATACACATATATATGTATGTATATGTGTATGTATATATATATATATATATATGTGTGTGTGTGTGTATAATATATACATATGTATATACATATATATATATATACATATATATATGTGTGTGTGTGTATGTATGTGTATGGGTATATATGTATATGTGTGTATTTATGTATGTATGCATGCATGTATGTATGCATGCATGTATGTATGTATGTATGTATGTATGTATGTATATGTGTGTGTGTGTGTATGAATAAAATATATATATAATGTAGCATACAATGTAAGATACATGATGACGAACTTATCTTACATAAAAAGATGTATACATTTAATCTTATAGTAAGTAAAAATGGTTACCAATTGATAATATACATAAAACTAAAAATGATCTAGATAGACAATGCATGTAGGTCAATTCATCTTACTCTTATAAAAATCAGGTGATGTCTCTAATAAATTCTCATCTACTAAATCCACATCTCTTGTACACTAAAAATATCATTTAAATTAAACTTTGTTGGAGATGGAGAATAATTGATTGGTTCCTTAGTTTCTTTATTTTCTCTATTATTTTAATGTTGATAGATATTTATTTAGGAACCCATTTAGTTTATTTCTAAGATTAAAAACTTTCATATCATTTTTAATCTCTCTTTGAATCAAAGTTTTACCAGCTTGAAATTTGAAATAAATGTTATTATTAGTGTTATCAAGTGTTCCATTAATTAATTGTAACCATGGTGCACCTAATATGGAATTGTAGTTTAGAAAACTTGGTATGGAAATGAATATTGTATGACATGTCTTATGACCAATAGATACCATAAATATAATACATCATAATGTTACATAATTAGTTAAATTAGGTGTAATGTTAGTTAAATTTTCAAATTCATAACCCAAGTGTTTTAAGGAAAGGAAGACTACACATATTGTATTGATATTTATCATCTATCATAAACCTTTGTCTTTGTTATCCTTCCATGAAAACACTAATGACCAAAGCTTCAACACATGAAATCCAAGTCCTTGTAAGATTATGGGGAACCATGATTGGATCATTTTCAAAACTATCAAGTATTCTTGTATCAAATGGTCATGAAGTAGGCATATGATTCATATCACCACTCTCAATAATATCTTAAATTTTATTTTCAAATAAAAACACATATATGTTAAATGGTTATGAATTTGATGATAATCACAATAGTTATTTCAATTAATTATGTTGGGTATATGATTCGTATCAAAATGTCTAGTAGAAGGTAAAATAAGCAAGTCATTATCAAGTAAAATTTTCAATATTTTTCTAGGAATATCCTTAAGTTGTGGATATTTGCATGATCCACTAAGGGAAGGTGTAGGACTTATTTTAGTTATCATCATTTTTATATCTAATAGTGTATGGTTATTATTATTAGGCACATTTATTTTATTAACACTTAGATTAGCATGTCTATAAGGATGAGATGAAGTATGAATCTCATAACTTAGCATATGTGATTATGAAAGCTCATTATCTAATTATATGGCCTCAAAACAAAGATGATCAACATATGTGTGATCATGAAAGAGAAATATTTCCATAAATTGAGGATTGAGGCTTATATTGAAAATATATTATTTTTCTATATCTATAGGTTGATAAATCAAATAATACATTCCACCCTTAAATCGAAGAATATAAGCATGCATGTCCTTAATTTTGCATTGATGTAAGATGGAATATGCTAAAATGTAGCATGTGGTCCCTTGTTGGAAATAAATTTTGAAAATAAATCTTCTTCCAACTTTAATCGTCTAGAAAATGTTTATATCAATATTCTATAATATGTACCATATTTCCAAATAGAAGCACAAAAGGACTTAAGATGTAAATATGGAACTCCAAATCCATCATATAGTGAGAATTTAGGCATAGTAAAATGATGAAGGAAAGGAGAGTCAAGAATATTATGCATTATAGGTTAGCCATATACAACATTATTATCATCACAAGAAGTAGATATAATAGACTAAAGGGAAAATATTTTATTTCATTTTGTAATTCACTTATTACACGCATCATGTCACAAAATCATGG
This sequence comes from Torreya grandis, assembly GCA_037957365.1. Classification (NCBI taxonomy): domain Eukaryota; kingdom Viridiplantae; phylum Streptophyta; class Pinopsida; order Cupressales; family Taxaceae; genus Torreya; species Torreya grandis. Next base: position 280,021 of record JARHVA010004123.1, read on the forward strand.
AAGGTTGCAATATGACTACAAGGGGGTTAATTCAAGGGTGTAATATTACTATTAGTTTCAAACATATGCAATCATGGATGGAAAAGAAACAAAATACTAAAAGTATGAAGGAACACAATCAAAAAACATAGAAGTATTATTATTTTCATGAGAATAATGTATATTAGATAATTCATTTACTATTTTCACTATTTTAGTGAGAGAATAAGGATTTTATATAAGATGGATTTTTAAAGTTTATAGAAAACCCTCACTAATATTTTATCTAGATATAAAATCATAATTCTAATCACTTAAAGCATGCATATTATCCTTTCAAAAAATATTTATCATTCACATTACAAGCATTCATTTTTTCTAATATAAACCATTTTGAGCAAGGACACAATCTATAAGCAAACAAGGAAAATACCTAAAGAAGAAAAGAAACCATAAAATCAAAGTTGAAAATAAGTCAAACAATAAACACCATAGGGGAGAGGGAAATCAAACCTAGTGTAGTCATAGTAGGGGAAATTAAGGGATTCCCTTATTCGTGCAACTGAATTTACACAATAAAAAATTATTATTTATTATTAATTGAAAATAACGCTTAACAACATCTACATTTATTTACTCTCAATTTTATCTCATCTTCCTGATCCTCTCTAGGATTTTTATTCACACTTATGTTCATACTATGTAACTCTCTCACTTTTGGGTTATCTCTATTTAGCTCCTTTACTATGTGGCTTTTAATTTTTATATTGTGACCTCTAATTCATACCCATTAATTTTTCTCTTACTATCAACCCCCTTATATTATTCATATTATTGGCCATCTCCCTAATAATATCTCATCTTTATTCTTTAATTTTTTTGGAGAATCTTTGAACTCCATATTGGCCTTTGTGTCTTATCTGTAACCATTTTTTATCATGATTGAAAATGGTTTCTTCAGTCCTTTAATTATTAATAATTTATCACATGTGTGATCAAGTTCCCTATGATTACCAACACAAAATCTCTCATCAGGATATTTAGATTAAAAAAAATTAAATATGTGGCCCCAAAAAAACATTTGTGTTGCATTTTTGTGAATAGTGCCTCTATGCATACTTAATAACCCATGGATTTATCAAATCCACCTAAGAGTGGTCACACATTTGCCTTTATGAAAATTATGGCCTTTGATTATTTCATAGTCATGTGGTTCTCATCAAATCTAATTATGTACTATCACACATACATATTTAGAACTATGGCATATGTGTTTAATTTGACTAATCTCCATGTTTATTAAGCTAGGTGTAGACACCAAAATTACATCACACACTTGCATGACTCCCTATGTCTAAACCCCCCTTGATCCCCTTTTAATAATCAACCTTCCAAACCCATGATTTCACCTTAAAATATTTAAATTAGTTAATAAAAACCCACTTGTGCCACCTCACCTAACCACCTTGTCCTAAGACTAATTCCTACCCTCTGAGTTACCTTGAGACTTAGTCTCCTAATCTTAACTACCTATGACTTGTTCTCACCCTTAAGATAAATTCCTAACTAACTACATTATTCATAACCTCACATTTTTACCTTTTTCTAATGGAGACCACATTTGGCAAGAGAAGAAATAGAAAATGGCATTAAAATATCTCTTTTACCTATTCTCATGCAACAAATGTTAGTCAACCCTTAGTTGACATCAGCAAGATCACCGACATCAGTTAATGAAAATTCCAAGTTGGTATTCGAGTCACAAAAAATCAAGAATTCACGCACAAGATTTTAGCAATCAGAGCATCCTATATTCACTTTCAACATTCAAGATTATCATTACTCTACACAAATTGATCTAGATCAAGAATTGATACACTACATAGAGCTTAAACTCTTGAGGACCAGTAACACACACTTGTCTTATCTGTTCACCCATCAGTTCACAAAGCCTCATTAAAGTCATCTATCTGGTAGTCATAATTTACCCATTTCACCAGATAAGTATATCTTGGTGTTTTATAAGTATTTAAATAGTAATTTTATAATTGCTTTGCATTATATTGTTTATTGTTTCACAAACCCTGACTCCTTCCGTGGAGGAGTTGTAAATCTCTCCACTCATTTTTCTCTGCCCCAGCATATCGAACCTCTATCTAGACTCACCTGAGTCTTACCCACCTCCTTACGACTCATCCCAACCTCACAACCTAACCATACTCACATTTTCCCTCTCAAAAAAGCCTTCTCTAATTCATTATAATATGATTATGCCAACTAACATTAGCAACCACAAACTAACATCGATGACCCCAAACTAACATCGGTGACCCCAACTAATATTGGTGACCCTAATCAACACTGATCCTTTAACCAATGTTAGTTACTATGTTTTTAAACCAACAACCTCAAAATTGCCTAACAACCTTCCCAAAAAACAAACCTAACTTATCAATCTGCACTGTATTATGTTCTGCTACACTCAGACTTGCAACATGGTAAACATAACTCTCTATGTCTCTCTCTCTCTTTACTCTCTTTACTTGAATTTATTTTAAACTTTGTTTTAAAATAGTGGATTATCATCCCAAGGAAGTTGCATGCTTCTTGAAACAAGCACATAGCTTGGTAGTCTATACATATCTTCACTAACAACTATTTTGTGTAGTGTTTTCTTATCTATAGGTGTCTTCCTCCACAACAAAAGAGAGGAATATATAAATTTTGGAATGGTGCACACTTATCTAGGTTTTAATCACTTATCCCTAACTCTTTTTCTTTTTTATATCTCTCTATTTGAATATAAAATAAGATTAAAATGTAGTGAAACATTCTGGCATGCCCGATGGGACACTGGAGCTTTCATGGGTTCATTACTTGTCTAGTTATTCATATAGGTGCACCAAAGTGAAATTTTCATTCCTTACACTTTCTCTCTTTGTCTTTCTCAAAAATGAAATTTTTATCTTTTTATTTTATGTTTAAGGAAAGAACTAAAATTTTCCTTCCCTATCAGTCTCCTCTTCTTTTGCCTCTAAAACAAATTGATTATTTTCCTGCAAGCTAAAAATAATACCTTCTTTTTTTTTGTCTCTTTTGAGCATTAAAATAGTGAAATTCATCCTCTTCTCCTATTCACCATTATTTTCATCTGAATTTAAACATTTCTCATTTGGGGTTAAAAATCACTACATTTCATTGTTTTACTTGCTACATTTAGCTCACCTAGTTAAATAAAGCATTATGAATAAATCATAGAACACAAATGTTACACAACCAAATCACTCTCAAAAAATTAAACATATAAACTCACTTGAGACAAGGCCCATTGAGATTTAATCACCTAGTGGATCACCTTACCCACCCAGCAATCCCACTTGGATTTCACCACTAAGGGGAGGACCCACTCCATTCTCTGATAGAGTATAAACTCTAAATAGGAGGTATATTCTGGCTAAGTGGTCTAGCTCAGCTTTGGGACCATAAAGTATGGGGAGTAAGCCCCTATAACAAGCCATGTACCTAGTCTAATATACATTTCCATTGAGCATCAAAACCAACCTGAAACCATCCTTAGATTGTTCATCTAGTACCTATTTCACAAACCAATTTTACTCTCACACTTTTTAAGACATAAGCCATTAAGAGACTAAAATTAATTCCTAGGAGTTAACATTTAATGACTTCATGTTCCTTTTCTACTTCTTTTTGTCTTCTACATTTTTGAGTTAGTTAGGACATTTCCTTTATCAATTTATAAAATCTAGGAATTTCTACCTCTCAAATTCTATTAACCTCTAGTTTCAAGTTTTTAATGTGTCCTTTATCCTTGCACAGACCTATTATGTCCTTTGTTTTACCTAGATTTCACACATGGGTTACCAAAACCTTGGATTTTTCACCTTTCTAGATTCCACAGTAACTAACATTGGTAAGGCAACCGATGTTGATGGCCCTATTACCTACTAGCATCAGTTAGATAACCGATATCAATGACTATGTGTGTTTATAATTTTTAGCCTACTTAAAATAGTAAGCTAAAATTACCTACCGACCTACACTCAAACCTAGTTTTTTGATGCTTTGTCACTAATACCAAGTATGAGGCCTACCTTTATCCCTTTTTCATGGTCTTGACACTTAGCCAGGCCAAAATTCTTATCGATTATACAATATAACAACCACTCCCACCTTCCCCTCTCCTTTTTAATTATGCCATGGAGCATACTTCAGCTGTGGAGAATACCCCTATGACTACTAATGCTAACCAGATCCCCCTTATACCTAAAGGAGATCTTGACATCATGAAATTTCTTGATCATAACATTGTATCCCTTCAACATTATCTTTCCACAGCCTAAACCCATAACACTATGGGAGATCCCCTTTATGGCATGCCAACTTCTTTGATGGAGACAGTTATAGTCTCAGTGGTTTCCACTATTCCATATATGGTCACCCAAACCAATGCTTTAATAAGTGACCCAACCATCAATAACCCTTAAAATACAACTACCCTAACTAATTGGTCTCATCTTCTTAACCCAACTTCTATAGTAACTCCCTTAGCCTCGTAGCCACTATTGGCCCAACCAAGTCAAACATAATTTCAAAACTTGGCAGTGCCCTTCCCATCAACTCTTCCACCCATAATTACAAGATTTGAAACTCACCCTTCAACCCATGTAACCATGCTAGTAACCCAACCTCTAGTGATTGCACCTAGCCAAGGTATTATCTCTAACCCCATAGGACAAGCCTCTTTCATTTCTACCCTTCAGCCCATTACTCATTACTAGTATGTTCTGTCTACACTACCACAACAAGGTTTGTCATATCCCACCTCTAGCTCCCTTCAAGCACCCTATAACTTAGGGGGTGCTCCTCACACCAATCCTCTTCCTGATCTCATCAAGATGTTGATGGATAAGATGTCTAACCTAGAAACATCTATGTCAGGTTCAAAGAATATTATATCTTATGATCAAATATGTAATGAACCCATCCATCCTTCTATTCGTAGTCAACCCTAATTGGGTCAGTAGGAACTCCCTAAATTTAATCATTTCTAGAGTAATGAGGATCCACAACAACACTTACAAGCATTTTGACATGCTTGTTACCAAATAGGGCATAATGATGCATTATTGCTTCATGCTTTCCCTATGTATCTTTCGATTACTACCTTAGATTGGTATAGTTTCATAACTTGACACTCCCTTTTCTCATTTACCCAACTTGATCAACTATTCTTGAACCACTTCTCTATCAATATTTCTAAAAAGGTCTCTATTATCGAGCTTTATTCCATTAGACAATTTGACAATGAGTCTATCACTAACTTTGTCACTCATTGGAGAGGTTTAATCAATCATCTCTCCTTTTATTTACCTCAACCTGAGCTTATTGATATTTTTTTCAAGAGCATCCACATCTCTTCTACCCTCTACGTCTAGACTTTTTGCACATTTGATGAAGCTTTTACAATGATGTGAAAGTTAGAGATTCAAGCTATAGATGAAGATAGGATTAAGTTGCATAATAAAAATACCAACTCTAGACCTAATGAATCTTCCTCTAAACCCTTTTCTTCTAATCAAAAGCCAAAAGGCTCTACCAATGCTATGGTCATTAAATTAACTTCTTCCACCACAATCAACTAGTCTAGGCCATCCACCTCACAAAATCTGACCAAACAATTCCAACAATGGTATGAACAAAGATAATACACTCATATTGGAGAGTCATACACTTTCATTTTGGATAAACTATTATAGCAAGGATTTATTACACTTCCCCAGATTAGACCTCTTATATAGTTTGATCCCTCCCATCCTATCCCAACTTGGTACAAGGAAGATGGGTTCTGCGGCTATCATCGAGTTAAAGGCCAAAATTCTAATAACTATAAAACATTCAAAAATATTATTTAGGATATGCTTGATAAAGGTGAGCTTATCTTGGATAACCCTAATGCACCTACTAACCAAAGCATGGATGTGATCAAACAACCTTTTCTTAACCATTCACTCCATCAAAAAAATGTTTGGGCCATGATCGACAACTCACCTATCCATGATATTCATATTGTCAATATGGTCTTCTCTTTACCTTTAGTCCAACCTCTCCCACAACTAGAAGAGCCTATTTTACCTATTCCTCTTTCATGAGTAGAGGAGACTATTTCACCCATCCCTCTCCCACATATGGAGGGGCCTTCTCTACCTATCCTTGTACCACATGAGGAACCCACAATGCATGTTCTTCTTGTACCTATTTTCCCTATTCTCCTACCTTTGGAAGAGCATGCCATGCCCATTCCCCATCCACATGTTGAGGTTAGCATCATTCCTATGCTCTACCCTCTTGAAGAGCCTTCATCACCTACTTATCCTTCACCAATGGAGGATAGTGCCCCATCCTCTTTCACATATAGAGGAGTCTGCATTATCTATTTCTGCACTAATTAAGGGACCTAATGTGCCTACACCCATTGAACAAATTTTACCCCTTCTCTTGTTAATAGAAGAGCACACCTTGCCTACTCCTTGTCTGCATGTTGGGGAAGAAATCATACCCATGCTTTATCTACTAAAAGAGCCAACTTCACTAGTTCCTCCCCCACCCAGGGAGGACCATGCCTCTTCTCCTACCTTGGTTAAAGAAGACCCAATTGTGGTTCTTACTTATCTTTGGATTGAAATAGAAGAATCCAACACCTTCCCTCTTTCCCAATTACCTAAGTCTTCTATGAAAGAAATTATAAGGCCTATGACAACTTCATCTAAACCCTTCTCATAGTTGGTCAGAAATCTAGACTTTCTTGACTCCCAGAAACTAGACCACTCAACATTTTGGGACTAAATTAAAGATCCCTATCTTATGAAACAAATGTCATCCTCTACCACCAATCCTTTTACTACCATGTATCCCAAAGTTTTTGACAAAGATAGAACTTATTTTCTTGAACCATTAGAAACATGGCCCTCTATGTCAGAACCATCACCATCATAGGTATCTTCTACACTAAAGCAAATTAGATCTTTGGGTGTCTGCCTGGTGTCTAATTTAATTCATCCACATGTAAAGTTAGATTTGAATCCTCAACTATGAGTTGGATCTTTATGACCTAAACCAAGGAAGAATGTTAAGCTTCCTAGACCTCATCATTCCACTCCTCTTCTACCCTCAACTTTGCCTTAGATCTTGGGACCCCATCCTTCCACTTTAGTCGGAGTGTTCTCTTTCCAAACAAGATGAAATACAAAGCTACCTCCTCTTTTACCTCTACCACTTAGTGGCCCTTACACATCCAACACCTCGACACCTAAAACTAAAAAAATGTCAACAAAACTGGTGGTTATGCCTTCACCCTAAAGGGTACCACATAAAACCATATCTATGCCTCTTAAATAAAAAAAGGTGCCCACCCCTATTGTGATAACAAGTGATAGCCCACTGGTAGGCTCTCAAGCCTCTCTCTTATGCTAGTTGTTGTAATCCTCCACCATAACCCTTCCTTTGATCAAGCCTTATCATCCTCTTAGACCAAAACCATCTTGGTTTGATGACACATAAGTTTTTTTATATCATCATTCACCTGGACATGATATGGAAAGTTGTAAAGCTCTCATTTCTATTCTCCAACAACACTTTGATATGAAAAACCTTTTCATTATGGAGCTTCTTTCTAACCTCATATTTATTCTTCTAGTTCCATCCCAAACTTTACCAACCACCTCACCTAAGTCCAAGAACAATGATGAGGTTATGCCTCCTCCACCACCTTCTCTGTCTGTGCTCCAAATCAACACAATTAATGTGGCCACATGGTTTCAAAATCAAAAGGATAAAGGTGTGGAAAAGGCCACCACCCCTTGGGCTCATCCATTCTCAAAATATGCTCCTCCACCAAATTCCAAGATCTCTATTCTTGGTGTCCCCCAACCCACACCTTCACAAGTCATTCAAGACTCAATGGTGAAACAACTTCACTAAACCCCTATAAAGGTGTCTTTATATGAGTTAATCCAAAACTCATCCCAGCACCTCCAAGCCTTGATCAAGGCTTTCCAAGCTATTTAGGTATAACCCAATGATCCTCAACCTCTTGTAACTTTGGTGAATTCTCTTAATACTATTACCCTAGTTTCCTTCAGTGATTCACAAATTCTAGTTCTTCACCTTGGAGACTAGGACCCTACACTTTTTATCACTACATATATCGATAAAACTAATATTAAGAGAGTCATGATTGATGGAGGTGATAGTATTAATATTATCTCCACTCATTCCTATAAATATCTATCACTTCTTGATAATTGTGTGTCACAGTCTAATACAATACTCTATTCCTTCAATGATAGTATAACAACTATTATGGGTACTATAGTCTTGCATATTTGTGTGGGTCCTCACACAATCCCAAAAATATTCTATGTTATCAAAGGAGAGTTCCAATATAACATATTGCTTAGATTGCCTTGGATATATACCATGGCATGTATACCCTCGACTTTACACCACTTTGTCAAATTTGAGCATGATGGGAAAGTGCATGTTATTCCCATCGACCCACCTCCTTTCGAAACATGCAGCATGACTTATCATCCTAATGATTTCCTCATTCCTTCAAAAACATCTTCCTCTTTGCATTCTACCATTTAAGCCTCAACAAGCTTGACTACCCCAGTTACTCAGATATCGATGACATAAATTCTTGAAAAGGACCCCATGGAAGACACTTTCAAATGCATTTCAATTAGATAATATTTCTTGTTAACACTTGACATGTTCCATACTCCATAAAAGTATGAAAACTTCACATGCATCCTAATTATGATCCTTATATTGGGATAGTCATCTCATTTGGTCCCCTAACCTTTGAACTAATCTCACATATAGGGGAATCGATCAAGCTCCTACTATCAAAAATCCCTCCTCTTCATGACAACCTTTTAGATATGACTTCTCCTTCCTAGACAAACCCAGTTCTGCTCACACCTATCTTTATGGGTGTGCCTAGAAAGGATTTAGGTTGGGTCATTATGAGTAGGGTACTCATACACCTATTGAATATCCCACCAACAAGACCATTAAAGATGCCAAAAATGGTATGGTGTGGGTTTAAATGAACCAATAAAACCCACTGAGGTCTCTCATATTGAGAAGCCACTCTCTCCTTCTCCATTCTCTCCTCTTCCCCTACCATCACCCATAGAATCAGAGGTATCCATACCTCCTAATTTTTTTTCAATAAATGCCATTCATTTAAGACTCCTAACCTATCATCTAGGTGAGGAAACAAGGTCCCTTCCTCTTGTTCAACTTTAAATGATTGATGAAGACTCTCCCACTATTAACAGTATCCAATGTTAGGATAATGATGTTATTCTCACCTACATAGGTGCAGACGATTCCTATATCCAATGATCACTTTCTTCTAAAATACAAACTATGTTAAATGAATCAACCATTGACATTAATTTACCTTCTATAGTTAACCCTTGAATCCTCAAGATTAGCCAATCTTTATATTCCATTGGAAAAATCAATTATGTCACTTTCCTCTCTAATCATATTAAAGCATTTGCTTGCTCTTATCATGATATGACTGGCATTGACCCCTCTATCATCAGCCACAATATTGTAACCAACCATGATGCTAAACCTGTTAAGCAGAATCTTCATAAGATGAACCCTTGTATTTCTCTCCTTGTCAAATAAGAGCTCCTATGCCTCCTCTATATTAACTTTATTCAACCCATTAACTATCTACAATGGGTTTCCAATATTGTCCCTATCATAAAAATGACAAGAGGAATATGTATCTTCACTGACTACTATAATATAAACCTTGCTTGTCCAAAAGATGACTTCCCTTTACCAAGCATCGACCCACTTGTTTATCTAACAACTAGCCATGAGATGTTATCTCTTTCGGATGGGTTATTAGGATATAATCAAATCTTAATTGCTCCTAAAGATCAACACAAGACCTC
>JARHVA010004123.1:962500-1000000 GCA_037957365.1 Torreya grandis
TTTTCTTAAAATAGAGACCTTATTTTATGAGTAAAAATAAATAAACTAGAAGTGTGAATCAGTCTAATAATGATTCTAGGCTACTTAGAATGAAGAATATGAATATTAATTTTCATAATTTACTAACGATAGAGGAATAGTGATTTAGAACCATGAAATTTATCATAGGTTAAGAATGCATTAAGAGTGGTCACAAGTGCATTATTTTTAGCATTAAATGTTGATTTTAGTGACTATACTCAACAAACCTTCTTATTGTTGAATATGTTGAGGTATCATAGGAGATAGCTAATTTTTATAATTTAAAGATTATAATTCATCTTCAAAAATTACCTTTATTCAAATATATTACTAAAATTTATTTTTTCCACTCTTAAATTTTGTTTCAATACTCTAAAATTTTGAGAAAAATTAAACATCAAAGAATCTAGAAAAAATGAAATCCTTACCACCAAGTGTTGAGTTAGTCTTTAAACTCTAGACATCTAAACCACATGAGATTAAAAAATATATAAAAATAAATCTTCATATACAATCTATTAGCTTAATGGATAAATAAATTAGTGTGTGAATAGACCAAAATACATTCAAAATGAAATATTCATATATCTAATTACCCCACATCCATGTGGAAAAAATAGGATCTATATAGTCATTCAATAATATTATTAAACCCTTGCCTCCTATTTATCCATGAAATTTACACATTTTGGGGGTAGATCCATTAATTAATTAGAATACACAAACTCGTAGATGTAATATCATCTTAGAAAAAATGGAAATCTTTCATCTCCTAAAAATAGAGTCAATTAGGAGGAGAAATAAACCAAATTTGGTTTTGAATAGTTGTATGATACAACATTTTAGGAAGGCTAGTTTGGACTATGGAATAATCCACTTACATAGAAGGAAGATAGCTAATAGTTGCATATGGAGTTGGATAATAATAATGGGTTACAATTTTTGGCTCTATAAAGCAGTGCATGTATAGTTTCAAAGATCATAAGGATACATTAGGTACAATAAGCAAGGTGTTTAATAAAAAGCTTGCATGTAAATGTATGAAGGGACCAATACATACAAGATGCGAATGAACATGATTTAAAATGAGTTTTTTTTTTAAGGTTTTTAGGTGATAACAAGTAATGTTGCAACCAAATATAATTTTAAACTTTCATGACTAAGGTGAAAATAATTTATCTTACCAAGGGAGTACATCAAAACAGTTCACAAAAATAGTCAAGGGGCACAAAAAATAATCCTAGTTCATAATCAACCAGCAAAATACCTCTAAGGTATCCAATGTATTATGATTATTACATGTCATTTAATTTAAAACTAGAGGAATTAAAAGACAAATAGATGAAAAATCAATTTCAAGGACTTGTACTTATCCATTCCTTACGCTATGTTGGTATTGTTGTTAGTAAAAAGAGGTAATCAGCAAGATATATTAATCATGGATATGACCTAAAAATAGTTAAATTTGTGTATCTAAAGGTCCATAAAATTTTATGATACATCTAGGGTATGTCTAATTTTTTTCATAAATCCTATAGATTCACTCAAAACCTAATTAAATATAATTATTGGGCAATGTGTGGGAATTCAATAAAGTGACTAAAGCATAGGTATTTATAAATAGGGTTGTTAGACAAGCATTTGTAATGCTCAAAAACCAAGGAGGATAATTTTTTATGACTATTATCAAAGTCTCTAATATTCATACCCTAATAATCTAAATCCTTAGGATTTATATTGAGTAGTTGAAGAAAATAAATATTATAAATATTCAATCCCAAACCATTATCAACTAGGACTTGCTTAACACCCATGTCATCAATTTGGAGATGAATGTATAAATTTAGATACTGATTAACAATATGTTATGGTGGTAATATTCATTTCCAAAATATATGGACAATTCTATCCATCGCAATGTGTTAATGATGGAAGCAACATAAATTGGTTCAACATTTTATGAAATAATATTATCACATAATGCCACTTATAAAGTATCCTTGTACACATTTGACTAATGGATTAAATCTAAAATGGATATATATATATATTTTTTATTAAGTTGATCGATAATATTTAATCTTGTTTTTATTTCATCATGTCATGCATGATGGAGTTCCTGACCTATTATAGCAATAACAACATAGACTATATGATATAATATATGAATAGAAAGAGTAGTAGAGGAAATATTGTAGGTGAGGTATTTTATAGGTGTAGGGTAAGGAAGAACAAAAGGAATAGACTTTTATTTTATACCTAGTGGTAATAGTTAGCAACTCAAATTGAACTATGCAACAATAAGCATCCTAAAATTGTTCACTATAAATCTCTTGGTTTATATTAAATTTTATATTTTCTATTAAGTTATGCATCCATGGACTTACATGTAACTTAAATATTTTACATATTATAGGAAAGATACATGTATATAACATTGAAATACTTTGAATTAATAAATGAAAAATAGATTCAATCATTATGATCATGTTTATTATAAAATGAGAAAATAAAAAATTTGAAACCCTAATAAAAGTGATAAAATGATAGAAGGAAAAACTTAGGACAAACAAAGGATTTTTAAATATTCAACAATAAACAGGTTCACCAATATGTTTTATCAAAAGTTTGATATTAATAATACTAGTCTAATTATGATAAACTACTAGGGAAAATCAAAATATATAAGATATGCAATAAGTACACAACTGATTTGGAAATTGTTATTTCTAGAAATTTTATAAAAGTGGAAATTACTAAATAAAAATAAATTAGTTGGCTCTTGAATCTTATGCACTAAAATAGAGGCTATGTAATCGAGTGTGGTAATATGTGAGGTCATTATGAATTAGGAACAAGACTTTATTTGAATCTAGGGAAAGGTTGCACTATTAAGACAAGGCCAACCTATGATGCTGTCTATAGGGTGAAATGACATCATTTAAGGTTTTTTATCTATGTTTTAATTTTTTTAGATGCACCATTATGTACAATCAACCATAAACCTTAAACAACAATAATATAGGTATGAGGAACCAAACTGCCCATGCAATTCATGTAATTGATTTCAATCATCTTCCACCACACAACATGAAATTCAAAATCCCAAATTAAAATCAATTACAATAAGTTGACCACTTCCCACAATTTTGAAACCAAACCTTTTATCAAAGGAACACCTAAGAAAGGCTTGGTCAACAATTAAAAAATAAAAAAATAGGGGAGTATGATCCCAATGTCTATTAACTTTTTCAAGGAGTAATCAGATCTGATACTCATGGTTTTAGGGAGTACAATAGATTTATTTAGATACTCCCTAAAGACCAAAGGAAAAAGTTTATTGACATATTCCTAGGGAATGCCAATACAAACCCATATACTATCCAAAATGGTTGTGATACCCTAGAAACAACACCTAAAATCTTATCAAAACCATTTCCACAAAAACCATATGAGTTTTACCCAAAATTAACCATAAGTTAATACATCAAACCAACCTATCAAGAAAAACCAAGATCCCTTGGCTAACACTCATGATTTAGAATCTTTTACTTCAAGTTCAATAAACCTTGATATTGTTCCCCAATTTGGACCCTAATGGAAGCCTAGGATGATATGGGGTGTGGAGTTATAAATATAGGAATAAGTGAAAATTATTACTCACCCAAAGGAATATCATCCAAAAACTCATCACCTTTCAAACATTTTGGAACTGGTTGTCATTCTTAAACCTGTGATAAACTATGAATTAGTTTTAGGTCTTATAAAGACATTTTCACACATTTATTTTCTTTAATTTCTTAATAATTCAGGTTCCCGCCACTTGACATCACTCTATCCCCTAAATTTGGGAAACCTAGCCAATTTTACTTCTCTACATCATGCCTAGATCAATCATATTGATCTTGATATGTTTCCACCAGGGTAGGATTTGAGGGATGTTGATTATTTATTTGAGCTTAGAATTTTCACTACTAATTATAATATGGATATTATGGGAGATCCATTTTTATATCTAAAATTATGGATATATAATATTTATGTGAATAAAATAATGGTAGATAATGGAGCATTAGTTAACTTACCCCACTTTTCATTTCTCTAGAAGCTTGGTTATGGAGAAACCAATTATTCAATGTCTCAAAACACTCTCCAAGGATATTGTATTATCAAATCCACCTCCATAGGAACCATTGTGCTTCAAAACACCCTAGGTCCCAAGAATGTGTTTAAATAATTATATGTAATTGATAAATACACAAATTAAACCATGATCTTAGGTTGGTTATGGATTCATAGGATGAAGGTGATCCATTCTTCCCTCTTTAATTAGACTTGGTTCCTCAATTTGGGAAACATATTTGTAGCCTAATGTAATTCTAAATATATTGATGAACTTCAAGAAAAGATACATCAATAACCTGAGTTATACATTATTATCACTTACCCATTGATGGTGTAATAAAATCCCCACATCTGGTTGAGGTGAAGGATACCATGAATTCCAAAGTGGTTGTCTTGAATAAAGGGGTATAACTGATTAAATCCTTTTCAAAGGATAAACATGAATAAAATTATGTTGTAATAACATCAAAAAATGGTAAATATCTTGTAATAATACTAGTTTTATCGGTCATATCTGCATCTAAAACCATTAGCATTTTGGAAAAATATGAACCCATTAAAGTCCCTTTCAACCCATATTAAATCAATAATTATAGGAATTACATGCCTTTTTATCTATAGTTTATTAATTCCATTTTTTACATTGGCATAATATAAATTTTGGGGCATGGATATAAGCTCCCAAAATAACTTGATGATCCACATCTTTGGTATCATCAAGTGACACCCCATCACACAAGGGAAAGTAGTAGTTTAGATTACATTTTATATGTTAAATTAAATGAACAAATTATTAGAATTCTTATTTCCCTTTTAAAAATTGGGTAAGGAAGTCACACTTACACTAAATACTTTTTATATGATAGCATATGTTTTGAGGAACATCCTAAAGTATTCAATCTTTGTTCTTCTCTCTTCTGAGAAGGTATAAGACTATTAAAAACTTCTCATGAAATCTTCACAAATTTTCACTTTCCCTAAAAATATATGTAATAAAGGGGAAAATTTATCATGCCTTACTATAAATACTATCAAATTTATAAATATATTCATAAATTCCTAATACAAGTAGGATATCTTGTCTTGAGTCTTGAAAGTAGAACAAATGTCTAGATAGTTATTTAGTGATTGAAGATTTTAAGAATGGAACCTATCAGTTATGCAATATTGATGGAAAGGAGTTTAGTGAATATGTGAAATATTTGTACCTTAAATTCTTTTTCATTTAGTATTATACATTTCACACATACCTCATTGCATTACATTTTCCATTGTCTACATATTGCCTTGTATATTTGATGTAGTGTTTAGTGATTATTTGGTTGTTAGTTCACGCAATATAAACTTTCAAAGTACAACTTATCATCTCATTTAATTTTTATATTACACTATTATCCTATGGAAAACATTCTCAAAATAATAATTACATTGGTTCTTATCTTAATTCTTGTGATCAAATTATACTTCTCTTCTCCTAAAACCTTCTTCCAAAGTTTATAAATTTCTAGCCTACATCCTAGCCTATAAACTTGTCCATGATGGAGTATCCTCTTATGGTTCCCTCTAAGAATAAAAAATTAGCATGCTCAAAATATAGGTAACCTTAATTTCCTATCTTGGTATTTAGTTATGGCCCCTTAAATCTTACTTGTTGCATGGGGCCAAGATTTTTAGGTAAGGACCTTGAAAAAAATATGTGACAAATACAAATAAATAAAACCATATGAAAATCATATTATTATGAAAACAAAATCCAAATATCATGTATCTCTCCCTTGGATAATATTGTTTGTTGAGCCCTCACATCTTGCTAGTTGTGTGGGATTAAAATTGGGGAGAGATGCCCTTACTCATTTACATATAGTCTTTGGTGATGAACCCATGTGTCTTCCTAGTCACATGATACTAAGTGTAGGGGGTCACAAATAAAAATTAAAAATTTAATGCAAAAATAATGACAAACTATAAATCATCTGATAAAAGTTATTCAAAAATATTATTTACATGTTTATGTTGAAAAGGTTTGATTTATCCCATTTATCAATTTTATTATGGACAGTTACCTTTAGATGAATCCAATAAAGTAATTATTTTGTAAGTTTAGAAATAATTTCATTTTCCTCCTTTGCTTGTAAGGACTAAGTCACCCTCGTTTTCCATGTGAAGTTTTAATGTATTTTTTTCATTTTACCATCCCATGCATATCATGTTTCCCCTATTATTCCTTTGATGCAATTTGAAATTCACATGTTATGTAAATGAAATAACTCAGTAGTCACTTAAAAAATATAAATTTGTGCATTTATAGTTTTACACATATTCATCACTTTCATTATATCATTTGCATACATTTTATTTCCTTAATCTTGCATATATAAGCATTCTCCATAGCATTATAAAAAACATAAGAGATAGCTGGTATGTCATCACATGCCTAGTCATCTAAAGTGCATAAAATGAAAATCCATACATGAAATTAAACATATAAAACTTGATGAAAAGTCACTAGAATAAACTAGAATACACACACACACATATACATATGTATATGTATATATTTATTTGTGTGTATATGTATATGTGTATATATATATATATATATATATATATATATATATATATATATATATATATATATATATATATACATACATACATACATACATACATACATATATATACATACATATATATATATGCATATATATACATATATCTATATATATATATATATATATATATATATATATATATATATATATATATATATATATATATAGTATCAAGTTTGTACAATAATGTATCTAGTACAAAAACCTTCATAGAGGGAAATATGACTAAAACCATCAAAAATTATATATATATATATATATATATATAGAGAGAGAGAGAGAGAGAGATACAGGATAGGTGTCTTTAGGATCCTATCGTACTCCTATGGGAAGGTCTTGATGTTGAATAATGTCATGGACTATTGCCCATGGGCTACCTCCTATTGGTCTATCCTTGGGAGGCTATCTCCCCTCCTTTTCATTGGATCAAATAAACTTGACCCCTTCTACCTACCAACATTGGTCAAAGCCTACACTTGAACCTATGTTGTAGTGACTCTCACATCTAATCTATTGATCTCTAGCCTCAGAGTGGCTAGTGTCAGATATGCATGGTAGGCTAGGATAAAAACAATTGTATACATTCCTATCTCAGTATGTTGTCCTAAATCTTCCAAAAACTATTTATAAGTCATGTCAGTCCCCACCTAGAATAGGTTAGTCACAATGTCTCTAGTCATATTTCTTTGGCATGTGGATGTATCTACAATCACAAAGAAATAGATATACATCATATCTAGTCATATGAAAATAAAATTAATACATAAACTAAGTAATCATGTTAAAAATAATTACATAAATAGAATAAATGAGAAAATGAAATATTTTATCTAGATCATCATTATGTTAGTCAGGGTCCAATTCATCATTGTACTCAGCCTCCTCCTCATATCCCTCCTCATCTAGGTCAAAAACTTTGGACCCTCTTTATATACTCCTTGTTACTACTTCAATGGATTTTGATATGGTGGAGGTACTTATGAAATATACTACTACTTACTTACCAATGGTAGTGCCAATAGAATTGACACATGTATCTAACCTCCCCTTCCTCTAATGGACTTATGATGTAGTCTTCTATGTGCCCCTTTTATCCTAGCCACTTTCATAGTAAGGACTCCTAGTGTTAATGAATGCCAACCCACTATCCTAAGACTCTCAGTCTTGGCCTCTCTAATTACCCTATAAACTATAGGATGTATTAGGATTTTTCCTATGAAAGTCATCCCAAGTAGTTGTGTCACCCTATCTAAGGGGTACACGTTGACCTAAATTCACCTATCTTTAACTTTATTCACTCT
This sequence comes from Torreya grandis, assembly GCA_037957365.1. NCBI lineage: Eukaryota > Viridiplantae > Streptophyta > Pinopsida > Cupressales > Taxaceae > Torreya > Torreya grandis. Next base: position 970,560 of record JARHVA010004123.1, read on the forward strand.
AGAAGCTAGTATGAGGTACAACCCCTCATTAACTCACTAAAACAACATCCTATGATATGAAAAGGCCACTAGATCATCCAATGACATTATTCAAGCTTCGTAATGAAATTCTATAAATGGTACTACATATGTCTAGTGTGAGGCTCTAATAGCCCCAAAAATTCTAAGTGTAACCTCTCTTTGATATGGGAGAATCCTTTTATACACCCAAATCCTAATGAGTATGGGTTGGTTGATCGACATATCCCCTAGTTTCATGGTCCTATATAGGTCTTAGTATGTATTATAAAGGACCTCATTAGCCTAGAGTAGTTTAGGCTCCTCTCATCAATCTAGTGCACATTGGGTGACCAACTATATAATAACATATTTATGCCCTTCTATCCCACCAGTTGGGAGGAAAATATATAAATAATGGAATATTAGAGGTTATAAATATTATATCCCTTAACTTAATAAATATTAACTCCATAATTCATGTAAAAATCAAGTGCACCCACATCCTCAAAATCCTTAGCCTAGCTAGAAGCCTCTACCCTATTGGTGGTATCTTGTAAGGTCACCAACTGACATGTTATCAATAACATTACAATTTGATAAAAATCCATGAAAGTGATGGTAATGATACCCAAAACTATCCTACATATGAAACTTTTTCCTAGATGGATCAAGCTATTCTCCTAGACCATTCAGTGACCTTTTACCTTCATGACTAGTCTCTTTTTAGTTTTGACCTAATGGTGTAGTGAAATATCCTAGAAGGTCTTAGTGTGGTGTGAGGAGATGAGCAGAGTCCTTGTGCAGTGGATGATCCAATGGTGGAAAGATAATACAAACCTCATGACCCTACCTCATGGCCCTTGCAAGCTTTTGAAACACTTTAAGGAAGTTTTAAGGTGAATTAGGAGATTTTGAGGAAAAGGCTTAGAAATAGGCCTTGAACTATAAATGAAGGATCTAGTAGTTTTTATGGTGTTTGAGCATTCAGGGGAAATAAATAAGTTTTCACAAAGTTTTATAGATTCTAATGAGTCAAAAAGGATGTCTAGATAAGCTAATATGCCCAAAATACCCCCAGAATTGCATTAGATGACTTGAGGACCTTCTAAATAGAAATTCTTAAGTGAAAAAGTAAATTTTTGGATAATTAAAATTGGTTTTCAATTATTTACACATATTTATTTTTTTCCATATTTATACATGTTCAATGCCATTTCAAGTCATTTGGAGTGGAGGAGAAGATTTTAGGAGTAAAAAGATGCATTTTTGAGCCTTTTAGAGCTTTGGTTGAACATGTTGTTGAAGGTTTTTCTTAATTAATGGGATCATATATCATATACATGCATACATGGTGTCCATAATATACTCTCTTAGTCCTATTAAATAAAATTCAATCACAATAACTAGTAGAGGTAAGGAAAACCTATTGGCTGCAAACTAGGTATGAAACAAGTTTTCTACCATTAATGGAGGACCAAGTACTTAATAGGTTTTTAAAAAGTAAATAAAAGTTAATTTAAATCATAAAAAAATTACCAAGTTTTTAATTTCATAGGTAGGATTATGGTTCTTCATGCTAAGGAAAAACTATTTTGGGCAGTCTTAGACAACTCTAGAAGAGCCTCAGGCTTTCACTCAGTATGGTCAAGAGAGAGAGAGAGTAGGGTCAAAATATTTTGGGAAGTGATAGGAACCTTATTTTCATTACACTTTTGTAATTTTTGGTCTATTTAATCTCCCCATATTTATTAATAATTTTTAACAGTGAAAGGGTGTCTAGATGGCCTATTCATCCAAATAGGGTCCAGGTTTTCTTTTGTCTCTTTGCTTCAAAACTCAATGAGTAATAATGGTTTTAGGTAAGATATTTAAGGGTAAAATATTAACTATTAATTTTTTTTAATCATATAACTCATTCCAAAAAGGTACTTATATTACAAAACCTATTTCCTATGTTGTCCTTGTGAATAGTCCATATTGGTGATTTGGAGTAGGACTAGGGTTAGCAAGAAAGTGATTTAGCTTCATAGGTTATCAATTAAATATTTAAGTCACTTAATAATTCATTAATACAATCAAATATTCATAATCCTCCATATTTATAAATCTCTTTTGAGACAATTTTGGTGTTTCAGGGTCTCAACAAGGTACAAATGTAGGTATAGTTATATATATGAGTTTCCAGTGTTTGAATGGTTTTTAAATAATTTTATCATGATCATACTCTATAAAAGTACAAAAATAATTCTAATTTAGTCTTTTAGAGTATTTAAAACGAGTTTTAATAATCCATACTCTCTCAAGATGCCAAAGAACACTTTGAGGTCTAGCAATGTACCTTCATCTCCAAACCTTGGTGAGCGATTCAGACCTATAGGTTATGATCATGGGGTTGGTAATAATATTATGTTAACATTGATATCAATAAATTTACCTACCTAAATTATCCTAGAATCAAGTTATCACTATATGTAAAGATCAAGTGAACACCTTCATGAAAGCCTTGGTAGGTGTTAAGGTCAAACAACCACCTACGATGAACAAGGAGATTATCAGAGGTATTAAGGGGACATGGTTTGTTTCATGAGATATATCAAGGTTTATAGAACATAATATGAGGGAATATAATTATTTAACCCAAGGATATAATTTAAATAAAATAATAAAACATTTTTAAGGTTGCTAAACCAAGTCATAAATATGATAAATTTGTCTTATTCAAAGAAACTAAGGTAGTTTTGTGAAAATTAAGGTAAAGGTGATATTTTGTTTAACCCCATTCAACAAACCTTGTGATAAAATTTCTATTAATCAAATAAAATTTGGGTTTTAAGGGGTTTTAGTATAATATTATAAACATTTTTTAATTCTTAAATCCAACTTTGCCTTTGCCCTTAGTCTGTATAATGGTGAAAATCAACACCTATAGCTGAGTATAGAAGATGATATTAAAGATGGCAATGGTACATAGGTATTTGACATAAAGGTCATGGTAGATGAGGGATTTTTTCAATTTTAATTTAATATGTATCTAAATACAATTCACTTCATATACATTTTAAATCATCAACACTTCTCACATCATGTTGTACTCTACTACAATGCATATAGTGTGAAAGCTCAAGCTTATTAAAGACTAAATTATGGAATGAGACAAAGAATTTAAATCTGAGTTAAAATTTAAGATTGAAGAGGTTTAAATTGTTATATAAAGTTTCCATATGATTATCAACTTGTATTTCACCATCATATGCCCACTCGGTCCATACAACAATCAAATCATGTTCATCTACAACCATGTGTTGAAGGAGTGCACTAAATTGCCAATGTACCAAAAGAGGAAGTGTGAGATGGTTAAAAATTAATTGGTAGAGATAAATATATAAAATTAGATCATAAAAAATAATTTAAACATCCAAATAAATTTTTACTGTTGACATATCACTTATAACCAGTGTTGGTAAAGTGCAAGTTAGCAAGCAAGAAGGAAAAATGGTGTTATGACAAAGTGTATAAGACTTAGAATTATCTAAGAAAGGGTAAGGATAATGTGATAATGCTTATATAACATCACCAATTAATTTTCATCACTATCACACCATTATTATAAGGTGAAATAAGATAAGCTCAGTTATGAACCCAAAAAGCATAAAAACTAGGTAGCCAACAAGCTAGTTTTGGAAAAAATGAGTTTTGGGGCATCTAGAGGTATAATTAAGCTCTAAAATTCTGTAAAAATGGTGTCAATTCTTGGTTTTTATATATATATATATATATATATATATATATATATATATATATATATATATATATATATATATATATATATATTGTCACGATAATAGTGTAAGTATCCATTTTTTTGTCACAATCATATGCCTATTTTTTTATGGATAACATGGAGCTAGGCAAGCTTCTTAAAGGGCTATAAGGTATGAAGGATATTTTTAACCTCATGTGAGTGTTTTTTAGGAATTTTAGGGTGATTTTAAGTATTAAAAAAACCTTTTTATATTTATCATATTCAAAATTTCAAGGCAAAATGAACAAAAGTGCAAGTTGACCAAATTCAAGATTTTGGCATGCAAATGTAGATAGTCGAAAAAGGAGTTTTTAAGGAAATTAAAAGATTGAATTACCAAATATAATAATTGTATATGTTTTATGTGTTTTTTAAAGTTACAAAAAAAATTATGTATTTATACCTTATAAATCTCAATATTCACCTATTTCTTGCTCCCTATGTCTTGTAATTCTCATTTTTTAAGTGTGTATCAGGCCTAAATTGGTGATTCTAGATGTTTTTATTGATTTATAATGGAAAAAAATGATTTTAATAGTTTTGTGGTCCGTATAGGTCCTAATTAAAAAGTAATGAGGTCTTGGGACCTCATAAAATTCAATAAATAGATCTTAAACCTTGCATATTCTTACACAGTCTTGTAAAAAGGGTACAAAGTTCTGAGTTTTGCTCAATTTAAGGCATTAAATGGATTGTTAAATGATTATAACCTAATTATATATATTTAATGGTTCAATAAATACCTATATATGGTTATTTGTGACCTTGAGACATCCTCAAACTCAGAAAAAATATTTTTGAAGGCTCTCAGCCTCTACAAACCTACACATTTAGTCTAGCTATGGTTTCCAACCAAAAAACCCTATATCTCCTATTTTAACTGGTAAAAAATCATAAAAACTTGTAATAATGTCTATTTTATCACTGTTTAAGTGAATAATATGGTTTTATTTTGATACCATATGGCATATTATAGATTTGAGTACTATGGATATGTGATAGGGCTAATAGGCCTAATTGGGTAGAGATGTATAAAGCAAGTACATTCTAGAATTAGATTAAAACTCTAAAACTTTATAAAAGGTTGAATGGATATATAGGGTGGTTTAAAATGGTATAATATACTTAGGAAGGTTAATAGTTTCTTCAAACAAGGATAAAATGTAAGAAAAAGGCTATAAGCCTAGTGGTGTTGTTATGAGCTTGAGATGTGAAAATGAGTATTAGTGGAAGACTATAAGGATTAAATGGGTTTTAAAAATTTTAATATTATTATGAAATATCATAAAAAAATTTATATTTCACTCATGAATCCCATAATAATATTTGGTATGTTGAATGGATAAGAGCTTATGTAGAGTGGACATTGTGATGAGGGAGACTTTGAAGAGAAGATGACCTTCAAGAGGGATGGTGATATGAGGGAGTTAGTGTTACAAATAAGTGGATATAATATTTTAATAAATATCATACCATAAATTAAAAATAAAAATTATTTTAAGCTGTATTTCCATGAGAGCATCTTCCTACAACCATGAGAGTATAGGCCTATCTCCAAACTTATGGAGTTGATGACACAATGGTATATGTTGGATTGTCATGATTAAATGGTAGATTTTGTTGTTCACATGGAAGTTTCATGAAAAAATTAGTGATTTAATGAATTCAAAGGATAAATTGGAGTGTCCAAAAAATCCATAGTTAGGTACACCTCATAATGTACACCTACAGCCATGGGTTGACACAAGCATACCTCCTATTATGAAGAAAATGAAAGCAAAAGGGACTAATGAAAGAGTTTAATATATTAAAGATCATTCATAGGAAAAATAAAGGTTTTAATGATGTTAGATACCATTAAGGGTTTACAAACACTACTTGATAGTCAAATTCAACCTTAAAATGTGTGCCTATAGCCACACTAAAGAGTAATTCCATCTCATATAGTCACACACACTCTCAAAAAACTCAAGATGCATCCATTCAAGGAGAAAATATTGTAATATAACCTGTAAAATATAATGATGAGTGAAAATATTAAAACCCTTATCAATATCATGAAACTACTACCAACTCATCAAAGCATGTACATAGGCCTGTGTATGGATTTAGATTATGTAGGGCCTAAAAAAACATTGTTTGAGGAGTAAGTGTGCTATAAAGATGTATTAGAGATAGTTTCAAGTGGATTTGGAGGTATTAAAGGTAAATTTTTAATGTAATTAATATATTAATCACCTCCATTTCCCATGACATACACCTACATTAGTGTCAAACACAGTCAAGGATACACAGTCAATTTTGAAAGGCAATTTTGAAGGGTTTTAGGTTTTGGAAGACATACACATGGAATCAAGACCTAAAATTTGATAAAAATGGTCCTTATGACATATTATATCCCAAAATTATTTATATTTGGAAATAAAAATAAGGGATATATCTTCTATTTTATCTCAGACCTGAGGCACTCTCCATGAGAATTTAGGCAGCCTACTGGTATGTTTTGGTAAAAATCAACTACAGGACTTAATATGCATCATCAAAGCATGAAACTTGGTGGATATCTTCATAATTATTTTATATAACTATCCATAGTATTTTTTAGGATAATATAATATGGAAACTACTCATTATTTTGTCACATTCAACCCCCTGTATGTTAACAGTCAAAAGAATAAGTAGGCAACTTAAGTTAATTTTGAGAAAATGTTATCTACATACCTTAATATGCAGTATAAAAGTATAAAAATTTGTGGATATATTTTTAATGAGTCCTTATAAATTTATAAAATATTTTTTGGTTATAACTAAGAGTTTAATTATCCACTATTTATGACAGTTACCCATATGTCTATAGGCAATCACCATTGGAACTAAGAGACATTTTGAAGTCTACAGATTTGGTGGAATGGAGTGTTTAGGAAGATTAATAATATTATAATAAGTATATATAAACCTATTTATAGGTTATTAACTTTAGGTTCAATACAAACCATGCCTTTGAGGGATAGAACAAGCACGTAAGCAACCATTCCCATAGGCAGTCCTAAAAAAACAAGAAGATAAAAGTGAAACTTGAGAATAAAAAGGAGATAAAAAGGGATGTCAATTAATTTTAAATTTTTTTTTTGAGTCATTAATACCCTATTATATGTTCCTTAATCCCTTAAACTCATTTTTAAGTCTAGATGCTAGTCTTAAGGCCTATATCACATTGAGGTACTAGCAAACTCTAACAATGAAATATGACACATTATCAAAGTATTATGATATGTTTTATGAAATTAATTATGTGTTTCAATTAGGTGTTAATAGTGAAAAAATCATTTTACACTCAAGGAGTATTTCAAACTTTTTAGGCCTAAGACACTTAGTTTGAGCCCCTCTTCAGATGCTCATATCTTTAACTACATAAGGAGTTGGGCCAAATAATTTTAGTATGTTTTTAGTAACATTATTTTAATTAAAATTAATTATGTATTTATTTATTTTAATTTACTTAGGTTTATTAACAATTGTTAAGACTCTAAGTATGCCCAAAATGCATGTAGAACCCCATAAGCAAAGTTTTTATGTGTGTATCTTCACACACCTTTTACATGGGAGCCCAATATTTTTAGGAACATTGAGGAGTTATGTAAGATAAATATTTATGTAAATAAGTTATATAATGTATTTATATATTTTATGAACAATTATCAAGAAGGTAGGCTTGTCTGAGCTACCAAAAGAGCCTTTTTTACCAGTTTTAGGTTTCTAAACATATAAGTCCATGGGATGACCTAGAATCACTTGATAACCAGATATAAACTGTATAGGACTCTCTAAAAATCATTTATAACCTATTTTTAGAATAAATCGACACATGTGAGTGCCTAAGAGGCCCAAAATAGACAAAAAATGTTTATTTTTATAGGTATTCAAAGATAAAAATGGTATAAATGCATGGAATATACATAATGGGATCTTTATCACCATTATATGTCACTTGGATCCCATCTCATGGGTTTATATGGTGCCTTGTTGAGATGAAGGGCCAAAAACCCAAGTTTTTTGACATTTTGTGAATGGTTACATGTTTAATGGTGATTTCCACCATTGTTACAGGTTTTGAAGGTGCCATAAAATTTTGTTTTCTCCCTCATAGGAATACTATGGATTGATAAAATCCTTCATAGGTATATATGTGGTTCTCATGATGACAAATGGCCTTAGAAGTAGGTTCTTACATAGCTAGTTGAAGGTAGTTTGAGCTTAAATCCCTACATAAATGGAATCCAAGAGATTTGTAGTTTTAATGGTGTATTTTTCAGGTTAGAATAGAAAAGATGAAGTTGAGAGTGAAATAAAAAGCACAAAAAGTTAACTCCCAAGATCAATCAAGAATCAAATGCCAAGATCACTAACCATGTTGCTAAGTACCTTTTAGAATCCAAGTGGAATGGGCCATAGAAGTGCAAGTGGAGGATTTTGGGAAGTTGAGGAGAAAATGGGAGATTTCAATGAGGCTTCTATAAATTTGAAGACTTTTATTAAATTTAGTGGAGTGTGACATCATCTTCCTCAAATATTTTTGTCTTCTATTACTTTTTTAGGCTAATGGGAGAGCTTGAAGATCCTTTTGACCTTTGAAGGTTAATTTTCTAAGAGAGAATCAATGATTAAGTAATATGAATGTTGTTGAGACTCCATGGAAGGTCATTGAGTGACATTTATTGAGCTGAGAGCTTTCTTATCCTATTTCTTCCCTTCTCTTTTATATATCCCTTTTATTATTCATTTTTAAGATATACTCTCATTTTAAAAAGTAAAACACTATCAAAATTTTGTAAAATATCCTTTGAAGTAATAAGACATCATTTTTTGCCTATCTCTTGCTTGCATCTAGTGCTAGTCAATTTATGTATGATTAATTTCTATAAGGGTGTCTTTCCTTGGTAATTATCCATCTTTCTTGCCTTTTTTTAGGTTTTAAACCATTATTGTAGGTCTGAAACTTATCATTTTTGGTCATTAGTGAAGGTATTGTGTGAGTTTCATACTCCTCCATACTTCATCTCTTACCTAGTGGGCCTAGTTTTGGAAATACTAATGAAAAATGACTAGTTAGAGATCTTGTGTGAGTGAGGTTTGTATTTGAGCTATCTTATTATTAGTTTCATGAAAATTTGAGTGTCTTTATTTTGGTGCATCACCTTGTTTATGTTTTTAGTAATCCCTTGCAACCCCTCTACCCTTTTTCCAAGAAAAATTAGTAGTTTAGATGAGCTACCAAGAGGAACCAACCTTCTCTAGAGGTTCAACCCCATCAGAGGATACCCATTGCCTAGGGTTGTTCCCATTTTGTAGATATGAGTGAGAGACTGAAGAACTCTCTCATGAGGGTACAATTATATGCTACAACAATTTCTAACATGCTCAGTGGGACTACTATGTTCATTACATCACCAGAGAGTTCTTAGTGTTGTTATTTAGTGAAATCAATCTTAATAGGCATGTTTTCAAACATCAATTATGACTTCACTATGAAAATCATTTGGTTAAGTATCCTAAATGACTAAAATCAAAATTTTGGTATGTATACTCAAACTCATTTTGATCAACATGCTTATTCCCTACCTCAACATCACTCATATCAGGTTAATAACATTTATGTGTTTCCCCAAAGTGGCCCTCAATTAACATATCATCATTATTATAGACTTTTCCTCCCTCACACCCTTGCATATGACCAAGATCAACCTCCTTTGCATTCAAATTAGTCCTCTAATTCCCCTTGTCAAGACTATGTTTATCCTGTTACATCCTTGTCAGGATTCAAATAAACATTATTAGATTATATTGAGTTGATAAGGGAGATTGGTAGGGTTTTATAGATATTTTCATTCATTCATATCCATTTTATACAATACATAAGTATTTTTCTTTATTTGGTCAAGAACAAGTGGTCAGTTTGTGAGGATGAACAATGGGAAATTTGTGAGAGGGAGAACAAAGTTTGTTTGAGAAGCATGGTATAAATCTTGGAGAGTGTTTTTATATATTATGAAGATTATAAAGTTTAGTACAATCAATATTATGTGTCCTCTCCCCTCTATAAGCCTTAATCTTAGCCTCTAAGAGTTTCAAATCAACCCCTTAGCCAAACCTGTCAAGGCCCATCCTTATCAAGAATCAGAGAAACAACACTAGACTAAGGGATAGTAATCATAAATATCAATAAGGAGGTTAGAATTGGACAATAATTCCCTATTAATTCCATGGAAGGGATAAGTATCTTCTTTCATAAGTTTTGGAATGTGTGGACACGCACTGAAGAAGGTGACTATCCACATGTTGAAAAGTTAGAATGAAGGAGTGGGTACTATCCATTGAAGAGGTGTTCAAGAATTGGGAGAGATAACATATGTAACCAAAATAGATCAGTTTACCCTCTCATACCCCTACACACACTACTTCAAGATCATGAATCCATCCCACCATGGATCTCTCCTTATGCCAATGATCCTAGTTATATCATGCCCTTACTAGTGAAACCACTCTCTCCTAGGCCTATCCTAGAACAAGAAGACAACAAGGTGGTTGTAACCTTTACATTTACCTCATGGAATTTAGTCAAGGAAGGCATAGATATGAAGGATGAGGTGCTTGTTGTGGTGACCCAAGAATTAGTCTTGGAAAAGGAGGAAGTTTTAGTTCAAAAGGAAAGTGGTTTATGCATAGCTTAGCTCAATGAGCTTTATTTACAAGAGTTCCAAGACTCCCTCTCCCCTCCTCAAGATCCACCAAAGATACATCTCAAGATCCATAGTTGGAGTAGTACTCTCCTAAGTTACAAGCAAAGTGAATTTCTTCACCCTCACACCATCTCCCTCTTAGAGAAATAGCCTAGTTTATTAAGGATAAAGGAGGAGCTTGTAGTCATAGGTAAACCACAAGAGGAAAATACAAAGGTAAAACACAAGAGGACAATACAAGTGTCTATGAATAATATATCATTATAATAATCCTACTTCATTCAAAGGGGGAAAATCAGGTTTGGACCAGCCTTCTTGGCATGGATTTGACACTAATGATTTAAATCTTAAAGAGGACAATCCTCAAGATGAATATGGGGCAGGTCTTGAATGGACTATTGAATGTATATTTTACATATATGAAAGAGATAATTATAAATAGGTACTATATGTTGGTCCACTTCAAGATGAAGTGTCAAATGAAGATAGCCCTAATAATTTGGAGTTAGAGGAAGACAAAGCAAACATTGAGAAAGATGAGTGTGATGTTTTGGACCTTGGTTTGTCAAATCAACCCTCATTTGAAATTGAAAAACAAGATGAAATATTTAGTGATGATGATGAAGGAAACATCTCAAATGCTCAAGTGATATAGTTTGAGAAGCATACCAGTGAAGAGCCTCAAAATCATGATGAGTTATACCTTTATTGTAATTATGAGCCTCCCTTTTATAAAGATGAAGAAGACAAATATAAGTCTACCTTTACCACAAAGTGGGGCACATATACTTATAATAATATTCCTTTTGGGCTCTCAAATATTGGAGACACTTTTTAAAGATCCATGGATATGGATTTCCAAGGTTTACTAAATTAGATGGCGCTTGTCTACCTAGATGACATAACAATTTTCTCCAAGAAGGATAGTGAACACTTAGACCACTTGAGGTTTATCTTTGAAAGTTGTAGGGAGTATGGGATCTCATTAAATCCCAAAAAGTGTGTGTTTTCTATCCATGAGGGAAAGTTTTTGGTGTATATTGTCTCAAAGTAGAGACTAACTATTGATCCTAATAAATAAGTGTAATCTTGGCCTTGTCCTTACCCAATCATAAGAAAGGACATCAGAGTTTCTTTGGAAATAAAAACTTCATGAGAAGGTTTATAATTGGTTTTTAAAGCTTGGTTAAACCTATCACTACTATTTTGAATAAGAATCAGGTGTTTACTTGGACAAGAGAAGGAAAAGTAGGATTTGAGGTTATCAAACAAGCCATTACTCAAGCACCTACACTCATGAATCTTGATTTCTCAAAAGATTTCATCTTGTATGCTTTTTCCAACATTGTTAACATATAATCTATGTTGATGTAAAAGAATGGAGAAGGGCTTGAATAACCAATTGCATTTTTTAGCCAAGGGCTTGAAGGGTATGAAGAAATTTATACTTTCATAGAAAAATAATTCTTTGAAACTATGAGAAGTCTAAAAAAATTAGGCCTATAATATCCAATAAAAAATATATCTTATGGTGTCTCATCCCAAAGTGAGAGACTTCCTTCTCAATAAGGCCCTGAATGAGAAGAGGGCTGGTTGTATTACAAGAGTCAAGGAATATAATGTCAAAATCAAAGTCACTGAGCTAGTAAGAGGAAAAGGATTATTTGAACACATGGTTTTTTACCTTCATGAAGATAAAAAGGTTATCTTGGTGACACAAGATAACTTACAGTCTATTGCATATCCACCTCACACTAGTTGGGTCTAAGATATGGAAAAGTTATTGCTAATAGGTGAATGTCCTCAAGGTATAGGTAGAATAAAGAGAAGATGCTTTAGACTTTAGTCCATACCTTATGCCTTGGTTGATGGTGTTCTCTTTAGAAAATACCTCAATGGATTACTACTCAGATGCATAGATGATGATCAAGTGACTAGACTCTTGGAGTTTCCATGATGAACTTGTAGGAGGTAATTTTACCCTAATAAATATAGCTTTAATGAGGGCTAGTATTATTGGTCTAGTCTCTTTAAATATGCATATGCATGGGTGAGAAAGTGATAAAAGTGTGCTCTCTTTGTAGGAAATAAAAGGTTGGTAGCCCTTCCTCTTAATCCTATTCAAGTATAGAAGCCCTTCATGCAGTGGGGCCTTGATTTTATATAAATGATAAATCTACCTTCCAGTGGAGGAAACAAGTGGTTACTCACTACCACTTATTACTTCACTAGGTGGATGGAAGAAATTGTTCTAAAAGAAGACAATGAAATAAAAATGTTGGACTTATATGATAGTATAGTGATAAGATTTGGTGTACCAATAACCATCATTTCAGATAATTCCTTAAAATTTGTTGAAATGAAGATGAGTGAATGGGAACTTTAGTTGGGCATATACCTTAGCACATCCTCCAATTATTACCCCAACTTCAATGGACTTGCAAAGTCAGTGAATAAAAACTTGATTAGAATAATCAAGAGGACTATGGAGGAAAACTAGAGAGTGTGGAATTAAAAGTTAAGGAAAACCTTATGAGATAATAGAGTGACTCCCAAGGTTGCCATTGACAACTTACCATTTGTCCTAGTATATGGGAGAGAATCCAAGTTTTCCATCTCATTTGAGTTACCTGATTTTGAGATAGCCCATTAGCTTGAGTTGATGGAGAGTGAACCTATGAGTGTGAGGATGGAAGAGCTCATGGAGCTTGAAGAAATAAGGGATCTTGAAATGAAGATAATGGAATCACATCAATCTCAAGTTAATAAATCCTTTGACAAGAGAGCCAAAGCAAGAGATTTCAAATAGGGTGATCTAGTCCTCAAGTGGGATTCAAATAAGGCCAAGCCAAATAACCATACTAAATTTTATATCTTGTGGAGTGGACCTTACTTGAACCATGGATACAAAAAATATAATTAAGTTTAGCTTGCCTAGTTGGATGGAGAGGTATTAACCATCCTAGTCAATGGGAATCATCTAAAGCCTTATTACTAAAAGAGAGTTACAGCCTTGTACATATTAGAAAATATTTGTTTCTCTCCTCCAAGTGCCTTGTGCACATTTTCCATTTGTTGTGTGTTTCCCTTCCCTAAGTACTTTGAGAATTTTTATTTTTTTTAGGTTAGCCTTGTTGTTTTAAGAGTTCCAATCAAAAAAATTACACCTTTATGATCAGTTGAAAATCAATTTGAAAAAGATTTTTGTGACCCCATAAGCCCAATAGATAAACTACGGCAATGAGCCTTTTACAAAGGTAGGCATACAATCCCAAGAGGTTGCCAAAAATGTTGGCCAAAATTATCCTACATATGAAACTTTTTCCTAGATGTATAAGGTCATTCTCCTCGACCATTTAGTGACCTTTTGCCTTCATGACTAGTCTCTCTCTAGTCTTGACTTGATGATGCAGTAGTGTGGTGTGAGGAGCTGAGTAGAGTCCTTTTGTAGTGTATGATCTAATGGTGGAAATATAATACAAACCTCATGACCCTACCTCATTTCCCTTGCAATCTTTTGAAACATTTTAAGCAAGTTTTAAGGTGAATTTGGAGATTTTGAGGAAAAGGCCTAGAAATAGGTCTTGAACTACAAGTGAAGGATCTAGATGGTTTCCAAGGTATTTTAGTATTCAAGGGTAGGAAGGAGGTTTTCAAACAGTTTCATATATTATAATGAGGAAAAAATGATGTCTAGAGAAGCTAATATACCCAAAAGACCCCAAAAAGTGCATTATATGACTTGAGGACCTTCTAAATAGAAATTCTTAAGTGAAAAAGTAAATTTTTGGAGAATTAATTTTTTTTTAAAATTAATTCCACATAATTATTGAATTTTTACCCTATTTATACATGTTAAAGGACATTTCAAGTCATTTTGAGTGGATGAGAGGATTTTGGGAGAAAAAAGATGCATTTTTGAACCTTTTGGAGCTTTAGTTGAACAATTTTTGAAGGTTTTTATTAATTAATGGGATAAAATATAACATAAAATAATTTTTTATGTCTATAATATCATCTATTAGTCCTTTTAAATCATATCTGAGAAAAAGAACCAGTAGAGGTAAGGAAAACCTATTGGCTATAAACTACGCATGAAATGGGTTTAAAGCCATTAATGGAGGTCCAATCACTTCAAAAAAAATCAAAAAATAATTAAAGTTCATTTAAATAATAAAAAATATTTCCCAAGTGTTTATTTCATAATAAATCTTATATTTATTCATTTTAAGTAAAAACTATTTTAGTTAGTCGTAGACAGCTCTAGGAGAGCCTCAAGTTTTAACTTAGAATGGTTAGGAGAGAGAGAGAGAGAGTTGGGTTATAAAATTTTGGGAAGATATATGGACCATTTTTATTTATAATTTATTTAATTTTTTGTCTGGTTCATCTCCCCATATTTATGAACAATCACTAATAATGCAGGGGTGTCTAGATGGCCTACTCATCCAGACAGGCTCCAGGTTTTCTTCTATTTCTTCACTTCAGAACTCAATGAGGAATAATTTTTTTAGGGAATTTATTATAGGGTAAAATAATACATATTATAATTTTTTTAATCATATAAATAATTCCAATATGGTACTTATGGAATAAAACTTATTTCCTATGTTGTCCTTATCAATAGTCCACATTGGTGTTTTGGAGCAGGTTTTGGGTTTGCAAGCAAATGAATTCATATTTAGAGTTTATAAATTAAATATTTAAGTAAATTCATATGTCGTTAATTTAATTAAATATTAATAAGCCTCTATATTTAATAATCTCCCTTGAGCTGGTTCTGGTGTTTACGGGTCACAATAAGGTACAACTGTATATATGAGTTTCTAGTGTTTGAATGGGTTTTAAATGATGTAATAATGATCATAATATCTAAAAGTTACCAAATAAGTATAATTAAATCATTTATGTCAGTTAAAATGAGGTTAAATAATCCATACTCTCTCAAGATGTTAAAGAACACTTTGAGATCTAGTAGTGTACCTACATCCAAACCTTGGTGAGCAAGTCAAACCTATAAGTTATGATCATGGGGATGATAATAATCATGTGTGAAAATTTATATCACTAAATTTACATATCTAAATAATCCTATAATCAAGTGAGCACTAGATGGATATATCAAGTGAACACCTTCAAGAAAGCCTTGGTAGGTGTTAAGGTCAAACAACCACCTACAACAAACAAGTAGATTATCAGAGGTATTAAGGGGAAATGGTTTGTTTCATGAGATATATCAAGGTTTATATAGAATAATTTGAATTAATATCATGTTTTAACCCAAATATATCATTTAAATCAAAGAATAAAACATTTTTAAGGTTTCTAAATCAAGTCATAAACATGATAAATCTACCTTATTCGGAGAAACTAAGGTAGTTTTGTGAAAATTAAGGTAAAGGTGATATTTTATTTCACCCCATTCAAAAAACCTTATGATAAAATGGGTGTTACACAAATAAAATGTGGATGTTAAGGGGTTTGAGTAGAATCTTATGAATATTTTTTTTATTCTTGAAGCCAACTTTCCTTTTGCCCTCATTCCATACAATGGTGAAAATAAACACTTAGAACTAAGTATAGAAGATTATCTTAAGGATGAAAATGATAAAGGGGTATTTTAAATCAATGTCATGGTGGATGAGATAAGTTTTAAATTTTAATTTAATGTGTCTCTAACTTCAATGCACTTCATAGACCTTCTTTTAAATCATCAACACTTTTCACATCATGTACTCTGCTACAATTCATATAGTGTGAAATCTCAAGCTTATTGAAGACTAAGTTGTGGAATGAGACCAAGAATTTAAATATGAGTGAATATTTAAGATTTAATATGTTTTAAGTGTGAGATAAATGTTCCATATAATGATAAAATTGTCTTGCACCATCATATTCCCACTTAGTCCATGAAATAGTCAAATCATGTTCATATATAGCCATGTGTTGAAGGAGTGCACTAAAGTGCCAATGTACCAAAAGAGGAAGTTTGAGATGGTTAAAAATGAATTTGGAGAGATAAATAGATTAAATTTTATACTAAATCATAATTTTAACATCAAAAAGATACTTTTATTGTTGACATGTCACTTACAACCAGTGTTGGCAAAGTGGAGGTTAGTAAACAAGAAGAAGAAATGATGTGATGATAAGGTGTATAAAACTGAGAAGTGTCTAATAAATGGTAAGGATCATGTGATAAGTATTATATAACATAAAAAATTAATTTTTATCACTATCATTCCTTTATTACAATGTGAAATAAGACAATCTTAGTCATGAACCTAAGAAGCATAAAAACTAGGCAGCCAACTAGCTAGTTTTGGAAAAATGAGTTTTGAGGCATCTAGAAGTACAATCAAGATCTAAAATTTGGTATAATTTGTGTTAATTGGTGGTTATATATATATAATATATATATATATATATATATATATATATATATATATATATATGTATATATATGTATATATGTATATATATATATATATATATATATATATGTATATATATGTATATATATATATATATATATGTATATATATGTATATATATATATATATATGTATATATATATATGTATATATATATATATATATATATATATATATATATATATATATGTATATATGTATGTATATATATATATATATATATATATATATATATATGTATATGTATATATATATATATATATATGTATATATGTATACATATATATATAGATACATATATACATATATATATATACATATATATATATACACACACACACACACACACACACACACACACACACACATATATATATATATAAAATTTTCACAATAATATTTTAAGTATCTACTATTTAGTTAGTCATATGTCTATTTGTTGATGAAGAACAAGGAGCTAGGCAAACTTCTTGAAGGGTTATAAGGTATGAAAAAAGGTTTTAAACTAATTTGAGTGTTTTTGAGGAATTTTAGGATGATTTTAAGTATTTAAAAACCTTTTTATAGTGATCATATTCAAATTTTCAAGTCAATTGAATAAAAGTGCAAGTTGGCCAAATTCAAGATTTTAGCATGCAAATGTAGATGCTTGGAAAGGAGTTTTTGGGGTACTTAAAGGATTAAATGATAAGATATAATGACTATATAATTTATATGGGTATATAAAGGTTAAGAAATAATAATAATTAGGCATTTATACCTTATAAATCTCAAGATTCACCTATTTCTTGATCCCTATGTCTCACAGTTCTCATTTTTTGAGTGTGCATCGATCCTAAATTGGTGATTCTAGATGTTTTTATTGACTAATAATGGAAAAACAATTATTATTATAATTTTTTGGGTCCATATATTTCATAATTAAAAAATAATTAGATAATGTGACCTAATATAACTCAATAAATGGATCTTAAACCTTGCATATTCTTACACAGTCTTGTAAAGAGGGTATAAAGTTCTAAGTTTTACTTAGTTTAAAGAACTAAATGAATTTTTCAATGATTTTAACCTAATTGAATAGATTTATTTGGTCAATAAATACCTTTATATGGTCATTGGTTCCCTTGAAACTTCCTCAAACTCAAAAAAATGATTGTTGAAGGCTCTCGGCATCTGTAGGCCTTCGCATTTGGTCTAGCTAGGATTTCCAAACAAAAAACCCTATATTTCCTATTTTAACCAGTGAAAAATAATAATTTTTTTTATAAGGTATATTTTAAATTTTTTTAATTTAATCATATGGTTTTGGTTTGATACCATATGGTATAGTATGGATTTGAGTACTATGGATATATGATAGGGCTAATAGGCCTAATTCGGCAAAGATGTACAAAAGAAGTACCTTCTAGAATTTGATTCAGCCTTTGAAAATTTATGGAAGGGTTAATGGAGATAAATTGTGGTGTAAAATGGTATCATATCCTCAAGAAGGTTGATAGTTTTTGCAAACAAGGATAAAATTTAATAAAAAAGGCTACAAACCTATCAATGTTATTCTAAGCTTGAGATGTGAAAATGAGTATTAGTGGAAGAATAAGAGGATTAAATGGGTTTAAAAAGTGTAATATGATCATTAAATATCATCAAATTTTTTATATTTCACTCATTAATCCCATAATAAGATTTGGTATGTTGAATGGAGAAGAGCTTGTGTAGAGTGGGCAATGTGATGAGGGAGACTTTCAAGAGAAGATGACCTTCAAGAGGGAAGGTGGTATGAAGGATATAATGTTGAAAGGAATTTTATATAATATTTGGATCAATATTATACCATAAATGATAAATATAACTCATTTTAATATGCATTTCCATGAGATCATCCACCTACAGCCATGAGGGTATAGGCCTATCTCCAAGCTTATGAAGTTGATGACATAGTGGTATATGTTGGATTTTCATAATTAAATGGTAAATTTTATTGGTCACATGCAATTTTAATGAAAAAATTATTTATGTAATGAATTAAAAATATAAATGGGAGTGTTCAAACAAGCTATACTTAGGTACACCTCATAACGTACACCTACAACCATGAGTTGACACAGACATACCTCTTATTATGAAGAGAATGAAAGTAAAATGGGATAATGAATGAGTTTAATATATTTAATATCATTAATATGAATTATAAAGGTTTTAATTTGGTCAAATACCATGAAGGGGATCCAAACACTGCTTGACAATCAAATTTAACCTTAAAATGTGTGCTTACAACCACACTAAAGAGCAATTCCATCTCATATAGTCACACACTCTCTAAAGCAGCTCAAGATGCATCCATTCAAGGATAAAAGAATATAAAATAACCTATAAACTATATATTATTAGTTTAAATATTAAAAAAATTATCAAGATCATGAAACTACTACCAACTCATGAAAGTAAATACACAGGCTTGTGTACAGATTTATACCATGTAGGGCCTAAAAAATAATGTTTGAGTAAGTATTCAATAGAGGGTTGTTAGAGATGGTTTTAAGTGGATTTTGATGTTTAAAATTTACTAATTTAATTTAATAAACATCTTAATCACCTCAATTTACCATGACATCCACCTACAACAGTGTCAAACATAGTTAAGGACACAGTCAATTTTGAAGGGTTTTGAGGTTTTAGAACACCTACACATGGAGTAAAGACCTCAGATTTGGTGCATATGGTTATTGTGACATATTTCATGCCCATATTATTTAGTTTTTTCATTAAAAATGAGGTAAATATCCTCTATTTTGTCTCAGACCTGAGGCACTCTCCATGAAAATTCAGGCAGCCTATTAGTAAGTTTTGGTAAAAATCATCTACGGGACTTAATATGCATGATAAAATAATGAAAATTGGTGTATATGTTTATAATTATTTTATATAAATATAAATAATATTATTTATTCCAATATAATATGAAAAATATTCAATAGTTTGTCACAATCAACCCCCTAACTGTTGACAATCAAAAGAACAAGCAGACACCTTAAGCTAATTTTGAAAAAAAAAAGTATCTACAAACCTTAATATGCAAGATCCAAGTATGAAAATTAGTAGATATTTTTTTAATGAGTCCTTATAACTTTATAAAATGTGTTTTGTGTCTAAATAATAGTGTAAGTATCCAATGTTTTGTGACAATCACCCACATGTCTATAGGCAGCCACCATTAGAGCTAAGAGACAGTTTGAATTCTACATGTTTTGTGGAGGGTTTTGTATATAAATTGAGTGTTTTGGAAGATTAAAAATATGATAATAAATATATATAAACCTATTTATAGGTTATAACACTCTAGGTTCAATGTAAACCATTCCTTTGAGGGCTAGAACAAGCAGGTAGATGACCATTCCCACAGATAGTCCTAAAAACATGAAGACAAAAGTGAAAATTTATCATAAAAAATTAGGTAAAAAGGGATTTAAATTAATTTTAAACCATTTTTTTGAGTCCCTCATACCCTATTACATGTTCCTCAATTCTTAAAACTTAGTTTTAAGCCTAGAAGTTAGTCTTAAGGCCTAGAAGGCCTATATCATATTAAGACACTAGAAAACTCTATCAATGAAAGATGATACCTTAGTGAGGTATGATGATATGTTTTATAAAATGAATTATGTGTTTCAATCAAGTGGTAATAGTGAAAAAATCATTTTTCACTCAAGGAGAATTTTGAACTTTTCAGGTCTAAGACACCCAGTTTGAGCCCTTCTTTGGATGCTTGTATCTTTCACTACATAAGGAGTTGGTCAAAATGATTTTAGTATGTTTTTATTACCCATATATAATTTAAATTAATTAATTATTTATTTATTTTTATGCCATGAGGATTATGAACAATCGTCATAATGTATACATAACCCTATAAGCAAACATTTTATGTATGTATCTTTGCACACCTTATGCATGTGATCCCAATATTTTTAAGAAAATTTAGGTGGTATATAGGCTATATATTCATGTCAATGAATTATGTAATGGATTTATATATTTAATTAAAATTTGTCAAGAAGGTAGGCTTGTTTGAGCTACCAAAAGAGCCTTTTTGACCAATTTGGGGGTTTTGATCTCATAATACCATAAGATGACCTAAAATAACTTTTAAACCACCTATAAAATGTATATGAATCTCTAAATCTCATGTTTAACCTATTTTTAGAATAAATTGGCATGTGCGAGTGTTGAGGAGGCCCAAAATGGCCCATAAATGCTTATTTTTGTAGGTATTCAAAGAGAGAAATGGTATAAATGCATGGAAGATGCCTAATGATACCTTAATCACCATTATGTGTCATTTTGATCCATTTATATGGGTTTTTAGGGTGTCTTGTTGAGTTTAAGGGTTAAAAACCCATGTTTTTTGACATTTTGTGAATTGTTGTAGGTTTAATGGTGATTTCCACCATTATTGAAGGTTTTTAAGGTGCCATAAAACTTTTTTTCTCCCTAATAAGAATTATATAGATGCCTAGAATCCTTATATAATTCCAAAAGTGGTTCTAATGGTGACAAATTGCCTTGGGAGTAGGTTCTTTCACAACTATTTGAAGGTGGTTCGAGCTTGAATTCCTCCATCAATGGAGTCCAAGAGATTTTTAGGTTTAATGGTGTCTTTTTTAGGTTGGAAGAGAAAATATTAAGTTGAGAGTAAAAGAGAAAGCACAAAAATTTAACTCCCAAGGTCACTCAAGCATCAAATGCCAAGATCACTAGCTATGTTGCCAAGTACCTTCTAGAAACCAAGTGAAATAGGGGAAAAAATTCCAAGTGGAGGAGTTTGGGGAGTTGAGAAGAAAATGGGAGCATTAAATGAGGATTTTATAACTTTGAATACTTTTCTCAAAGTTAGTGGAGTGTGACATCATCTTCCTCAAAGTTTTTTGTCTTCTATTGCCTTTTTAGGCCAATGGGCGAGCTTGAAGACCCTTTTTACTTTTAAAGGTTAATTTTATAAGAGAGTATCAATGCTTAAGTAATATAAATGTTTTTTAGACTCCATGGAAGGTGGTTGAGTGACATTTATTGAGCTAAGAGATTTCTTCTCCTCTCTCTTCGCTTCCCTTTTATATATCCCTTTTCTTCTCCATTTGTAAGATATACTCTCATTTAACAAGGCAAAACCCTATCAAAAATTTGTAAAATATCCTTTTAAGTAATAAGAAATCATTTTTACCTATCTCTTGCTTACATCTAGTGCTAGTCAATTTGTGTATGATTACTATCTGGAAGGGTGTCTTTCCTTGGTAATTATCCATCTTTCTTGCCTTTTTGTAGGTTTTCCACCATTATTATAGGTATAAAACTTGTGATTTTTAGTTATTATTTAAGGTATTATGTGAGTTTCATACTCCTCATACTTCATCTCTTACCTAGTGGACCTATTTTTGGAAATATTAATGCAAAATGACTAGTTAGAGAGATTGTGTGAGTGAGGGTTGTCTTTGAACTACCTTAGTGTTAGTTTCATGCAAATATGGGAGTATTTAAGTTTGGTCCATCACCTTTTTTATGTTTTTAATCATCCATTTTAACCCCTCTACCTATTTTCCAATAATAATCAGTAGTTTAGGTGAGCTACCAAGAGGAACTAGCCTTATCTAGAGGCTCAACCCCATCACAAGATACCCACAGCCTAGGGTTGTTCCCATTTTGTAGCCAAGAGTGAGAGAGCCTAAATAAATCTCTCATGAGGGTGAAATTTTTTGTTGTAATAGGTGCACTCTCCAGTATCTTGTGGAAACCATAAGGTGATCTATTCTAAATCTAAATATATGAAAATATCACATAGTAGCTTACTCAATGGGGGTATGTTCCCCACCTAAGTAATTTTTAGAATCACAACTCTATCTAGGATGGACAGCTCATTGGCCATTAAGAGAATCATAATTCATGGGAGTCATTATTGATCCTTGGCTTGGATAAATTATATGTAGCCTTCATGCTCTATAAGACAATGTAAATGATTCTTTAGCTCCTTTTCTGGCCTAAAACATCTTTTCTCTCTATAACAAAACTACCACCTTTTATAGGTGGTGGTTATTAAATTTCCTAAGGTGGTTTAATTTTATTCAATATAAATTATTATACATTGGCATACATGGAGGTTCCATCACTACCCTGACTATTGTATGTGATTTCAAATGTATAGCCATCAGTCTACACAAACTAGTGGTTTTGACTACTAACTACATCCAACTTAAAACTCCCCAAAACACAAAAATTTACCTAATTACATAAAATTTTATAATATAAAAACCTTCCCAATCCCATCCATGAAATAAATTTTCAAATTTAACATATTTTAAAGTATTTTTGAGTAAAAAATTAAAACAAAGGCAAAAACATAAAAATGTTTAAACTAAGCTAAACTTGACCCTCTTCTCCTCCCACTAGTATGTTTGAAATCATAACATTTTATCATAAATTTGGATTCTTACTAGATTAATTATATCACTATTAATCTAAATCTAAAAAATATTGAAAATCAATTTGCACAAATGATTTCTATTTTTGGCAAGTTTTGAATATATAACCCTTTTTGCCTTGCCATTGTGTTTTGAAACTTTTTTATTTTCAACATTTTTCATTTAAAACTCATATTTAATTATTTTAGATATCATTATTTATAAATTAACATGTTTTATATTCAAAACTACCACATTTAAATCATTTTGGTTTCCCTTAGCATGTTTGTTTCTCATTTTAGTTTTATAAGTACACATCTCTCAACAATGCATTCAGTCCCTTCATGAGATGGATTGAGGTAATATACTCACCCCCACATAATGGTAAAATTATTATTTTACATATTTTGATTATATATGTCAATTTATATTTCTTAGTTAAATTATGTTTGATTCCCATCTTTTGTTCATAAGCTGTATAGAGTCTTGATTGGCTTTGTTGCATCACACAGGTAAGTAAGGTAAGTTTTCTAACCATAATTTTTGATTTATTATGAAAATAATAAATAAAAAAACACTAATAAATTCATGAAATGGTGCCCTCATCAATTGGAAATATGTATGCACCCAAAAATTGCATGGTGCAACATTTCCTAAAAACAATCTAATGATGATGCAATGACCTCCAAAAATATGCTCATGTATGTTTCTCTCTAAAATTCCTACCCAATTTACTCTCTCCTTAATCATTTTTTGGTCCTTTTAGAAACTTTGATTCTTATCTTTTTTTTTTAAATTTTCCTTGATTTTCAAATTGTCTCATTTGGGATGAAACTACCACTACCCGAGTCAAAATCATTGATCCAGGTGATGTAACCACCCCATTAAATCATGTTATATTATTTACATTTTTTAAAATTTAATTCCAAAAGTATCATATATGTGTTCTAGTTTCATATTTTTCCATAAAATTTTCATCATGTTAAATGGTAATTTCATCATCTTATGTGGCATTTTTGTTTCTCACTTGCAAACAATAATGGTTTCATCATAGTTGTCTTATCTTCCAGTTTTAACATATGAGAATTGAGTTCTCATGTGTTTTTCATGTTTATATTATGACATTTATTCCTTGATTTTATTTTTTTCACCCTCATGATGGCCCATCTCATTCCTAATCTTATTTTTATCAATCCTTATTCCTCCCAATTTCAGCTTTTAGTTAACTAGTAGTTAAAATTGCCTTTGCGACCTCCTTGCTTATCTTACAAATATATTATTTTTAGATGAATTTTAGATCCAAATTTAATTTTTAATATTAGTTTTTTTCAATCTATATAGAACCCAAGACCACTTCATTTCATTTTTTTAAAAAACTTTTGCTCCACCATCGGCCACTTTCATGTCAAATCCTCATAGTCTTGAAAGAGAGAATTCATTAGATTGTCAACATAGTCATTAATATATATGTATCAAATAACCAAAATAAATATCCACTCTTTTCCATGGTTATTTCCGTCATTTTATTCTTATTTTTATACCATCCTTTGTTAGATATTCCATGCATTCACCTTTAGCAAAGGAGCTAGCTTACTGAGGGCATTTTGCTCAATAACAATTTATTACCTCTACTTGGTCATAACCATTGATCAAGTTGGGGAATTTTATTTTTAGTATTTTTTTCACTTATTGGTTTAGAATAACTTAGTTTTCTTTATTCAATATATATTATTTTAATTTTAAAAAATCACTTAAAAGAATTAAAATAAACCCTTCTCCCTTTTCTCTCTTGAAAAAAGGTATGACCAAATAAAATAGTTAATTTTTTAGTTTTAAGTAATCTTTCATTGTATAAACAACTCTCAAATTAATATACACAAGAAACCTAGACAACTTACATAGTCAAACCTAACATACTAGATCTATAATTTTGTTGTTACATGGTGAAAGAATGTTATTTTAGGTCACTAAATTTATAAAATAGTAATATTATATTTTCCTAATTTCATCAATTTATCATTCCATTTCATAGGAAAACATTCAAAACTTCAAAAACTAGTCTCTAACTTTGCATGTGTGAAGACAATTTATAAATTCTTAGTAAAAGTGTTTGCTAGGATTTTAAAATTTGATTTCATATATTCATGTTATAAAAAAATATTTTAATATTATAATTTAATATTATTTTCACAAATTGAAATTTAGATCAATTATATTCCATTAGTAAATCATCTTGCAATCTAGGAAAAAAATTAGCACTTGCATACTTATTTAAAAAAATTAGTTTTAAGATTGCATACATCTAACACACCTAAAAATGAAAAAAATCATTATTATTTCATTTAATTTCATAATTCATCACTTTATTGCTTTTAATATTCAAATTTTATCAAGTATAATAATTCATTTCTTTTTATAAACATTGTCAAAACAATCCCAAACATTCAAAAAAACTTTATCTAGACAAGCACAAACTTTAAACCTTAATAAAAATTTCAAAATAGAACGTAAACCATTTGGAAAAAATTTTAAAAAAATCATACACTTCAACACACCTACAAAAACATTTCTTTCCTCTTCCATGATACTTAAAAAATTCCCCTTTTATTAAAGTCGATCTTTTCCCTAAGGTTAAATCTCTTGCTCTTGGAATAAATTTACAAAGTGACATTAGTGTAGAACTTAGAGTATAATTATTTCATTCCAAATCCATTATAAATATCATTTTTAACTCTTTAGACATTATTTATGATTGATAATAGATCCCTAATCTTACCATAGTCATTTTTTCCCCAAAATTAATGTCACGAATATAACATTATCCAAGCATAGTTTCCCACCTTCCATTTTATTTCCTCATCACATTTTCATTTACTTTGTATATACATTGACTAGGCATAGCTAGTCTAAAAAGATTTATCAAGTCCCTAAATTCGTCCAACTTAACCATACCTACTTTCTTGTTCTTATCATTGATAAGGAATTTCATTATCTTTTCATTACCAACACTAAGGGACCTTGGAAATTTGTTTCTTCCAAATTATACACCATCAATGATAATTGTGATGTGGAATATCTCTTTTTGTACTATCATAAGCATCCATTATTTCCCATAATCCAAAAATTCATTCCTAAAATCAATCAATCCAATCTATAGATTCATCCATCCATCTATTACATTGGTTATCTTATCCAAACCTTGAGAAGTTGAGTGCACATATTATCATGTTGATTTATGTGTGAAAACCACATTCACTTATTGGTCACGTGTGTATGATCCAATTTACTTGAATTACTATAGGATTTATTGTGTATCTTTTTCTTATTTTGGAACCCTAGCTCCATGATAATGAGGGACATATGCACTTAAATGGGAAAAAGGGGTTATGTGTTAAAGTTTTACTTGACCTCAATACCCCCTATATTAAGAACTACCTACATACCAATAATCTAAAGAGGGATGAAACTCCATGTACTTCTCTTGTACTATAGTTGTGTGTGTAAAATACTAGCATAATGTTATATGTTAGTGTAATTAAGTGCTTTAACAATGACTTATGACCTAGTTGTTGTATTCAAACCTAACTTAGGCCTAATTGGATTTTATGGACTCATAATTGGGAAGAATAGATATTTTTATCTTAATGTGTAGTAATAATAATTTTGGTGTTGGAAATAAATAAACCTCTTTCCAACTAGTGAACAAATGAATATAAAATGTGCTTATATAGTGTTTTTTTGGAGATATCCTTGAATGGTACTTGTGAAACATGCAGTATGACCTATTAGATGAATTTTAAATAGGTCAATTAGTCTTTGTTTTATGGGAGGAAAAAATTAGTGGCTTTAGACACTATCAAGAAATTAAATTTTCCTAAAAAAGTAGACTTGACTGAGGAGCAATGACAACTAAATTGAAAGTGTGAATTAGTCTAATAGTGAGACTATGCTGCCTAAAATGAAGAATCTGAATATTTAGTATCATAGTTTACTAAGGATAGAGGGTCATTTATATATAACAAGAGTAATAGTGGTTTAGAACCATGTAATTTAACATATGTTAAGCATTCATAAAGAGTGCTCACAAGTACATTAATTTTAGCATTAAAGTTAATTTTAGTGATTACACCTAATAACTCCTCTTATTTTTGAAGATGTTGAGGCATCATAGAAGATAATCAATTTGTGGAATTCAAATATTAAAATTAATATTTAAAAATTACCTTATATTCAAATATATTATCAAAAAATATTTTTTTCCATACCCTCAAAGCCTCTTTTAATAGTCTCAACTTTTGAGAAAATTTAAACATCAAACAACCTAGCCTAGAATAAAAACCTTTCCACCAAGTTTTGATTTAGTATTTAAACTCTAGACATTTAATTAATATGAGATATAAATTTAAAACAATCTTCATAATATGATTCAACCCTTATTCATACCTTAAATTTTATACCTCTGATATATATATATATATATATATATATATATATATATATATATATATATATATATCAGAGGTATAAAATTTAAGGTATGAATAAGGGTTGAATCATATTATGATGGGGTAACCAATGTTCTTATTGGTGACAATCCTCTATATAGGAAATTTTAGAATCTCACTTATGCAAGAAAACTTCTTAATTATTGATCCAACCTCTCCAATACATCTTAACACACCTTAATAGACCTATCAAATTCAATCATCCTTTGTTTGAAAAATTAAAACACTTCATTTACCTATTGGCTGTGATAGCCTCCTTGTAGCCCTATTTCCTCTATCTATTAGCCATAAATATATGTATGTTATATCAAAAATTAATGTAAAAACACTAATATATACCAACTAATCCACTATATAACATATCTTAGATTTATCTAGGCTTCCTTTGTATGGATTAACACTTCCTTCTTTAACCCCTACTCCAATTAGCCTCTTTTCATGCAAACCTGCTTGTCTAAATCACTGTACGGACTTCCAATCCAAAAAAATTACATTTTTAGATACCCATTACCTCCTTACAGGTTAATAAATCATTTTTTGGTGCACTTATTTGGATAAAATCACTTTTCCTATATTGGTCTACTCCCTTCTCCTTGCATACAGCTAGGACTCACTTTACAATTGACCTTTTCCATACTTATCCATAATTTACCATATTTAAAACACCTCAAATAGTTGTTAAACATAATAAAGGGTCATATTACAAACTTTTAATAATTTTCAAGTGTTGAAACTCATTTTAGAGGACAAACCCTAGTGTTAGGGCTTTCCCAATCTTGTACAGGTCGAGAGCATTTTAAATGCAAATGGGAGTGTTTGAAAATGTTTAAATGGCTCCAAATTAGTGAATAATGTCTACCTAAATTTCCTTAAACTATTTCATTCATTAATCTTTCCAAATAAATCCTTTATGCATCTTAACACATGATAATTTGATTGACTTTGATTGTGTTTCCATAACAGTCAATAGGGGTTTTAATGCTTCTTACAAATTCCTATGGTAAATAGACTTATCCAAACACTAAAAAAATACATTATTTACTTATTTAATATAAAATAATTTCCATTCCATTTATCTCATACAAACATCAATTCAATTCCTTATCAAAACTTACAAAACTCAATATACTTACTTGTCTCAGTCACCTATAGGCCTGAGAGTAAACTTTGGGGACTTAAGATATACAAAAAAATTCAAAAGTATATTTATTCTTAATTTATGTCTAACCTTATCTAAAATAAATATATTCATACTTTTATTACCTCCATTCATTATTTTTCATTTTAAACCATTCTTAACAGTGGACTATGTTTGTCTTGGGATTCCCTATCTAGACCCTGTTTAAGATTCTTTATTGCATACAAAGTTCTTTAGATCTCTCGATCATATAATAAAATTTTAAAATTTTTATTGTAATAGACATAAAATTATCTCATTGATATCTTAAACCATAAGGTGATCATTATTATTTAAGCTCTTAAGGGAATTACATACACATAGATACACATGCCTACCA